>JARHVA010007858.1:467500-594840 GCA_037957365.1 Torreya grandis
TGTTATTCATTGAATTTTTATGTGAATGTTTTCCTCTCATTATTATCCCTAAAACCTTTCCCTTTATTTTATTGTAATGTATCTAGAGTTTGTTGTTATAATGATTTATTTTTAATTTTTTTCATTTTTTTCTCTTACCTTCTTGGACATCATTTTTTTATATTCAAACTGTTTAAGTGTTTTCTATTCTATTTTGAGATTTTTGTCTTTTACTTTGACAGTTGTCTATTATTATTTTTTAGTTTATTGTATTGTCTATTATTTCATTTTGTTGATGCTTCTAGTCTTGTAAGCCTTCCCTTGGGATTTTTTTCTATCTACGTCTTTTCTTGTTTGGTCTTTTAAAATAAAAAAATCATACAAGCTCATCGCATTAAATTTTATATAGTGTGATTTCTTTACTCTTTAACATTAATGTTATAATTATTTACATTAAAAAAACAAATTTATTCATATTTACAAATGGATATTTTATTCATTCATGTTTAAATTTTTATAATGACTATCCTCAAAACATTTCATATCAGGGAATACATGTTCTTTCAATTGTTAACTTACATTTAAAAGTTAATTGTTCTATCAAACAAGATAAATTCAATCATTATGATGAATTTATTAAAATGTGTGTTGAATCAATCCAATTTAATTATCATTAATTTTGTTTCCATGCTAGTACAATTTGTGTTGTTCATTCTCATAGCCCTTAAAAGAGTTATTTTTTCATTTTTTCTAAAAACTATGGAAACTATTTTTTTTAAAAATACTGAAATAACTACTCTTAAGGAGCAAATTAAATATCAATATGAAACATTAAATACTTTACAAAAATATTTTGTCACACAAATGCACACTATGTAATATTTTATTGATGATTTAAATTATAAATTCATGTCTTTTTCACATGATACTAGGTTTATTCATTAACATTCTTGTGTTTCTCAAACACCTAAAACTTATTTGAATATTTATTTTACCAACCCCAGTTAAAAAATCATGTAAAGTATGGGCTATTTGAGTGTTTCACTTGGTAAGTGTGAAGATGGTATTATAAAACCTATTTTTCCTACTTCTAATGCTAATTCTAAAGTCTTGGCTATAATGCTTCAAATGAAAATTTGACCTCTTATTGTCCTCCTCATCAAAGGACTTATAATTCACTTTATTTTGATTATACTAATTTTAATTCTCATGATTTGGTTAAAACTTCTCAAACTTGTGTAAATTATAGAAAACATAGACATCATATATATAAATATTAGAAATTGCACCCATGAAAATATTGTGATAAATCCATGCATGACACTTTACATTGTTAGAAAAAAACTTGGTCTCATACATCTAAGGGTAAAATTGTTTGGATTCCTAAAGAAAATGAATCTTCTATAGACTTTGATATGTCTTCTTGTGATAACTATTCTAATGTTTCATGCAGGATATCTTTTACAAGTGAGACATCTTCTTTGTCTCCATTTTGATTAAACTAAATATCTTTATGCATTATTTACTTTTTATTTCATAAAATATATGCTTTGATTATTTTTAATAACTTATTTTCACATGGGATATTTTAATTTGTGATGGAAGTTGTCTTTACTTCATTTTCCTTCTTTGTACATCTACTTTAATAATATTATGTATGTAGCTTGTATTTTTGGAATATTGGTTACTTAACTTGAAATATTGGTGTAATCTTTCTTTTCTTGTATGTTTGTGGATCATTACTCCTTGGTAGTCTTTGTTCCATTGCAGATCGACCACATTGTCCAGAGATAATTTTTGAAGATTCTTAGTGATCACACTTTCATCCTTACAATTTTTTGCAACGCCTTATATTCTTATATTTTTATAAATTTTGTAATTCCTCTTAAAGGAACTTTTTATTAAGGGAAATTATTGTGTAATTTCAAATTTCTTATTCAAAAAAAGTTTTTTATCCACTTATAACCCAAAATTTAAGCTTAAGGGGGAGTTTTCAATAATTAACCTTAATTTATATCCATATTATTTTTAGGCTTATTTTAAGTCTTAAAGTGTGTGTGAAATTTTTATTTATGTGAATTATATATTCATATAAATTTAGATTCTATGAGGTGTCATTCACTTATTTTTTCCCATTTAGGATTTAGGAGTTACTTTCATAAGTAACTCCTTTCCCCACTTGGCACACACTTCCCTTCACTCTCTAACCGAATAGGCCATAAGTAACATACACAAAGGAGGATTGTAAGGTAATCATGGGATTTATTATAACTCCTATTATATTATTTATCTATTAAAATATCCTTCCTCTCTCATTATACTACACTCTCAACACATAACCAATTCTTGTTGTTATAAGTCTCACTCTTGCATCTTTGATGCTTTCTTGGCTTAAGGTCATTCTTCTTTTAAGATTTTATATGATATTATACTTGAAGTTCATTGTTAAAATCTTCTTAATACTATATTGTGGTTTTCTCACCATTCAATGGTTTTTCCCAATTATCAAATATGTTGTCTCAAATTGTAGTTGTGCTCCTTTCAATGTAATCTTATTTAAGAATTTTATTTACTTGTTTTCAACATTCATTATTTTGATCATTGACAAATATTTTGTCATAATGTTTATAAATAATAAAAAAAATTAATTATTAAATGTGGAGTATGATTTGAAAATTTCACTTTATATATAAAGAAAAGACTTAAGGGATTAATATAATTAACATGCTTACTATTTTTTTAGGTGTGAGACTAAATGGAAGTGACATAAAGGCTAAAGTAGATTGTGAGTCACTCAAATCAGAAATTATGTGTTTGGAACCACTTTGATGAATCTATTAGTCTATGGATGCCTGCATCAAATGATAAAATTTATATTATATAATATTCAACTGTGTATAATTCCTCTTTATTTTATTATAGGACATTACACCCACTTATAATAAATATTTGTGTATAATATCAAGGGATAGCTATGTGAACAATATCTAAAAAAATTGGATCCTTCTCTTTAAAACCATAGGTCCACTTTTAGAACTAGGTTTAAGATTGAAAAATTAAAATAATAGTGGGGTAATTTAATAGAAATCACTCCCCAGTGAATGGTTGAGTGCTACCTACATATCCAATACTCCAAAGAGGGAATTCAAATCACATATATTTTTTCATGTTAGGTGTATGTGTGTGATGGTCCTACCTTAATTAATGCAACCTATAATCTTGATTTTGACACTTGGAAAATGTAAATATTGGCTATGATTAAGTACTTCCAAAATAGGCTAGGACTTGATCCTTGTGACTAATAGCAATATTTTTAAGTTTAGGGTAGCACCATTGAATGTGTAAAAGTGTATATATGTATATTTGATTAATTATATTTAGGGAATAGGCTTATAAATATTGTGTATATATGTGGAAATATTTAGAAAATATCTCACATTAGTAACATGTGATACATATGGACTGACCCATGAAGATAATATGAATTTAGAATTTCTTTTATTGGAGCAGGGAGTTTTTTAACAAATTTGGATGTCTGTATAATTATGCAGGCATAAGATTTTTATGGAATAATTTATTAGTTAGGAATAGTGATATGAGATCTAGAAACAATATGAGTATGATAAAGTATAGGCTAGACACATATTAGTGAATTATTTTTGGTGACTAATGTAAAATTTGGAAGATTAGACTCATGGAAAGCATATATATGTGAGAGAAGGGTGGGTAAAATCCATATGTGTATCCATAAGTCATGTAATGTGAATGTAAGTAAATAATGACATTTATAAGTGTCTTATACTAGAGTATAGTGTCTATAAATTCCCCCATTTTATTTCATAATTGAAATGAAATATAGTGATAGAGTAAAAGAATAAAAATATATAAGTCATTATGTAAAATACACATTGACTTTAGGAGTGTGCTCCAAATGCAAAACTTTATCCAATGAAACCTAAAATGAACACACACACACACACACACACACACGCACACACACACACACACACACACACACACACACACACACACACACACACACATGTATTTGAAGTATAAAATGAAATAGATGAATGAAAATTTTGAAATTGAAGAGTGAGGAATGAATAAACCTATAAGTGGGTGAACCATGTTTCTCTTTGATGTGTTGGAGATAATGTTTCCTTGTTGAATAATTGGAGAATTATGATTCTTATTGAAGTATTTGGAGAATATAGGGATGATCATGCCCCAATTTATATACCAAGGCAAGGTAATGGGTTGTAAAGATAAATGACCAACCCTCATTACTAGGGAGTAGTTCCTAGGTTGATTAACATCATTGGACCTCAAGTACACTAATCATTTAACTAATCTTGAACCTTAAGATGAAATGGGTGAACCATATATTTGGCTCATAGAGTAGTTCCTATGCAATTTAGCATCACTTAACCTCAAATACACTACTCATTTAACTAAATTAATTATTATATATAGACTTACATATTTAAAGTGTTCACTTATAGGTAACATTGATGCCATAATAGGAAACTATAATAGTGTTCATGTGTATGATTAGTGTTAATGCCCCATAATATGATACAATCAATTTTAGCATGATATAAAATGTTATGCATATATGTATCCTTTTGTCTCAAATCAAAAATATATAAAAACCTATAACTTATGTTTATTTAAAATATGTACATATACATTTAATATGTCCTTAATCTATCTCAATCTATAAATAATTGTCCACAGTCTGAACTAAATTGAGAATCTGAGTCACTCTAAACTCTAAATCATGTAATATATGTCAAAATTTCAATTATTTATAATTGAAGTTTTTGTTTTATATAAAAACCTCTCTAATATTCCCAATTTTAGAGGTGAGATATGTAGCATTTGAATTACTCATTTGAAAATAAAATAGTTGATCATATCATGTTCTGTAAAAACATGAAATCATTTATAAGAATTTTCAAACATGTGGATGAAAATTCATAATATAAATGAATATGTCATGAAATAATATATGAAACATGTAATTTAAGACATAAAATTTCCATGGAAATATAAATATAATAGTTATACATGTGGTAGTAACCATAATTGATATACGCACTAAACAATAAACTATGCAAAAAGGTACATGATATGGATCATGACACCACATAAAAATAAGATGTGTGATATGGATAATAGTACCATAAAATCATCAAACTAAAAATTAATCATATATTTATCCAATCATAATCACACATTTCATGGCCATGACACACATAATAAAACACATGAAAAACACTAAATGTCACACAAGGCCAACAACTGTACACAATGGAAAATAAAATGTCACACACAACCAAGTACTATATACAAAGAATAATAAAAGGTCACACAAGTCTAAGGTTCTAAATAAAGAGGAATAAAATAATACATGTAATGAAAAAAATAGTTAGAGAAGATAACGGCCTAAGGAAAGAGGTATAAAATGATAAAATCAATAAAAAATGTCATATAATAAGCAATAAGTAAATAATAATAATCAATTTTTAGCATATATAAAATGAAATAATAATAATAATGAATCATATAACAAGTCAAATCAGTCTACACTATTAATATATGTCAATGTCACATCATATAAAAGTAGCATATCCATAAAATATAGCATCGTAAATGATATAAACAAGAGCAAGAAATTTTTAAGAAATAAATGTAGCTAAAATTACAAATGGAAAGGTCATATAAATATATAACCTACAACAATGTAACTTATGGAATGAGATGTCCCCAACATTGGCATAGTCCCTGGGTTTAGGAATGTCCAACATATATTCGTACATGTATCGTGTGTAACCTATATGTCTTACATCTCACTCATATATACTGTGAAATAAATTTTCATTTGAAAATAGATATGTAACCTACCAAAAATATGATAAATAACACAAATGTATAATGTAACTAGAAAATGTGTCATGCCTAGTTCCTAATTTTGATTTTTGGGGAATACTTTGATTTTTTTACATTTTTATTATGTAAAAATGCTAACATTTATAGAATAAATGGGATGGTTATATTAGGTCTTTTATCTAACATGGGATTAATAATTTTTCATGAGTGATTAGTATCATATGTAAATGTGTTTGAACCTTATGGAATGAGATGTCCCCAATATTGGCATAGTCCCTGGGATTAGGAATGTCCAACATATATTCATACATGTATCATGTGTAACCTATATGTCTTACATCTCACTCATATATACTATGAAATAAATTTTCATTTGAAAATCGATATGTGACCTACCAAAAATATGATAAATAACATAAATGTATAATGTAACTAGAAAATGTGTCATGCCTAGTTCTTAATTTTGATTTTTGGGGAATAATTTAATTTTTTTACATTTTTATTATGTAAAAATGCTAACATTTATAGAATAAATGGGATGGTTATATTAGGTCTTTTATCTAACATGGGATTAATAATTTTTCATGAGTGATTAGTATCATATGTAAATGTATTTGAACCTATTGAATTATATCATGTTATAATGTAACCATCATCATCATCATCATAAATCATATGATAATGTGTATGATGATTAAATATAGGTAACATAGTGTCCTCTATAATATGCTATATAGTACGAGAAAAATTTACTTTGTTAACTATGGAACACTACATGTTATCTGTAACACTTGCTTATGACTCAATAGAGTTTTAGTTAATGGAAAATGTGAGTATTGAATAATTATCTGATGTAATTAAAATTATAATAGTGATTATCTATGAAATTTAAATACTTTACTCTAAAGTGTCTACATAAAATTAACGTAAAATAGTGGATTAACTGAATGTGTAGAATGAACCTAAATAAGTGGAGTAACTGGATACATATAATGAACTTGAATAGGTTGGGTAATTAATTTTGGGGGTAGTGGGGGTGAAGGAGATAATGCCTCTTTATAAATAAGATACTCATATGTAACACCCAAAAATGTGGCCACATGACTATCATGTATATACTTAAAACATCTATATACTAAAGATAATATTACTTGAATTTTATATATCTAAGGGCATCATAAAAACATGTCAAATACACTTGTACTTAGCAAGAATACAAATAAAGTAACATATATTGTATGGCCCATCTTGAGTGGTAATATAATGACCCCAAGGGGGTGATGTTCCTTACCATTAAATAATTTGACTAATTTGGTTATTTACTTCAAATATTCATGTGTATACCCAAGAGTATGAATAAGAGTCATTGTATAAATGTTTTTTATTGAACCATTGTCTATGATGACATTATGTATAGGTTTTGAATCAATGTATGATCATATAAATAATGATTTATAAGCAATATATTCATCCAAATTATCACTATCATCATATTTAATTGTATATTATATATAGGTACTTTTAAATGTACCAATAATACCATACAATGGGTGATAATATGTCAAATAGGGAGGATGTGTATTATATGTCATAGAATCTCAATAGTATCCTTAGTTTCAATTGATGCATGATTTAAAAAGGGTATTAAAAACATTTTACACTTTACATTCCCTTTTTCTATGGTCCTAAATCATTTTTAGGTTTAATAATCTCAATAATGTTGTCATCAATGAGATCTTGTATCTTATGCCGTAGGTTGAAATATTTATTCTTGTAATGTCTAACACATCAATGATTATCGTAATATGCATTACTATCATATCCCTTAGTTGTATGTATATTAATATCAACCTATTGTGAGGGAGGGAGGGATGTAAGGTCACATTTTTTCAACTTATATGATAGTATATAAGGAGGTTAAGGTAATCATGAAAATTTCCTCCTTTGTGAAGATGTGATATTACATTAACTATTATTTTTCATTATTATTAATATCATTTTATTTGACCATGTAACTTGGTTTGATTTGAAAATTTTAAATTGATGTAGATGGATAATTATTCATATAATTTATCTTATTCAAATATATAAGTGTAACTTTTCGATCTCTAATTGTATTGCATAACTCATCAAATGATTTGAATTTCTTGAATATAAAATATGAATGGAGAGGAGTGAACAAAATTTGATTAAAGATAACTTATAATTCATTATTGGCTATATTATTTTTCATATTATAAATCATGGTCTTATAGTCAAGTACATACCCTTTGACTGGTTCATTGGATCCTTAAATTTTTCATTTTGAGCATAAGATAATTTCTCTTTGATATTGATAAAAAATGTGATAGAAAGTTTCCTGCCAAAGGATTAAATTAATGAAATGATTGGAAAGGTAGATCATATAACCATCAAAAAACATATTCCTTAATAATTCATGAATCAATATATCATTGGAGACATATTCCAAACTTGTTTCATTGAGGGATCTTAGGTGTTGTTTTGGATCACCTTTATCTTCATATAATGTTACCTCAAGAGCTACAAATCCTATAAGTAAGGGATAAGCTGAAACATTTGTATGCAATGGATTGTGAATCAAATCATGGGTATCAATCAAATGAATATCAATAGAATCACCATGCTCTAACAATAAAAACCTATCATATAGAGCTATAATATTTTAATCTAAGGATTATGTAATATGAAAGGATGATGATGTAACATGAATAGAAATCATATGATATATATGGATTGTCTATGTTGAAATATATGGATTGTCTATGTTGAAATAGGCATAGTAGTTTGATGGAAAAATTATGTCTCCCTAACACTTTGGGTGGGCATCAAAAGTGTGTAAAAAGGTGTATCTATAGGAATAGTAATAATATTAATAGTCTTATAACCTGTGGTGGGATCAACTCTTCTAAAATGTAGATTAGTAATAATTAAGGGCTCATGTTATTTTTTATTAGATGTTAAAATCTTATATTTTTATGAAATTATTTCATCAAATTTGTGATAATTAGAATATAAAATCATAATTATGATAAACCAATGCATAAAATAAGAGTGTATAAAATAATCATAAACTAAACATTTCTGATTTACAACTTGTTAAATATGTAAAGATGTTAAAAGGGAAAAGAAAAAAAACAAATTACTTAGCTAAAAATTGGATGATGTAGGACTAAAATTGAGATTGAGACTATAAAACTAATTATGTGATTATGTGAAATAAATTTGAATTGGGAATAAGGATTCATTTGATATTTAGATGAGGTCATGATATCTAGATTAAGTTGATCCATGATTAGTATATAGGGAGTTTTTATGTCCCGTATGGTTTTTTCCCTCTATGTAAAAATGGGTCTATATGGTTTCACTTGTTGGTCTTGTATATGTACTTTGTGTTGCTCGATCTATCATATAATCCACTATGTACCTTCTTAGTTTTCTTGGAATAATAACTTAATAGGCAATGATAGATGAAAAAAATAAATGGGAAAATGGGTTAGTTTTTAATGTTTTTCTTAACCTCAACATCGCTTATGTTGAGTTTTGCCTACATACAAATACTTTGAAGAGGGATAGACTACAAGTAGTTTCCCCATGATACATTAGTGTGTGTGAAAGAATGGTGTAATGTTAGATGTCAGTGCAATCCTAGTGTAATTAAGTGCTTAAATAATTAATTATGACCTCATGAGTGTATTCAAACTTAGATCTAGGCTAATTGGGATATGTGGACTCTGAATTGGGAAAAATGGGTGTTTTTCTCTCAATGTGCAGTTATATATTCTAGTGCTTGTAAATAATTTGATCCTTTTTATATATAGTGGATAAATGAATGGAATGTGATTAAATAATGGTATTTTATGGAATTAATTTATATGTGATTTAATTAATTATAAGATGAGATATTATGTGATTTTTAATTTGATAAACTATTTATTATTTAGTAGTAGTATGTAGTCAAAACCTATCAATAAGCGAGATAGTCCTATAAGAGTGACATTATCTGGAGACTATAAGAAACTAAGATAGAAGTGTGAATTAGTTTAAGGGTGAGCTTAGGCTATCTAAAATGTGGAATAGGAATATTAAAATCATAATTTTCTTAAAATATAAAGGTCATCTACATATAAGTGAAGCAAGGGAAGTCAAGGACTGTGGAAATGGCATGAGCTAAGTGTGTATGAGAGGATGGTCACAAGTACATTATTTTATTAATAAATGTTAAGTTATATGACTAAATTATACCCCATTTTATTTTAATAATGCAACAAAGTAAAATTACTAGAGTAAAAGGAAAAGAGTTATACCTTAACTGACCTATATTAAATAGGGATGGATGTAGACCATGTGTTGAATTGTGTTTCTTAAAAACATACAATGAAACATATATAAATTAATACTTAAGATATAAAATCTAAAATTAAATACAATAAAACCTATAGATGTAATACACAAGGAATAAATACACTTAATTAGGTACATGAACCATTGTGTTTTATGGTACAAAAACTAGTGTTAAAGGGGGTAAGACCCTTGGATATTTTATATTTGTCAATGAAAATGGATTGGAGTGTGAATTTACTATCCTCACTAGAAATATATTATGCTTAATAACTCAATATGTGGTTGATTCTATTATCACACTTTCAAAGTAGGTAGAAAGTCTTGGAATGCATGTATGAACTCAAATAGATTATTGTAGTGAAAAACATAACACAAAATTGGTGAAAAAGGTGAATCAACCCTTTTAGATGGAATAAGCTTCGTTTGTAATGTAAAACTAGTGTGGAATAATATATTTTGAATTTGGCCTATATTGGGTAGAGAATGATAAGGATTTACATTCCATCTCTGAAACTAGTAAAAATTGGTATGATCTAATTTTTATGTATACAATATAGAGAATGACATAGATTGACATTTCATCTACCTAACTGGTGAATAAAATAAGAAATATCAAGTACCACAAACATTCCCCACATATGATATCTAAGTTTATATAGATTATAAAACTAAGTAATATCAAGTGGTTTCCTAAACAAAAAATTATGTGATAACCTAGAACACATGTTACGCATGATGCCCCCAAAATAATAAAATTATGAGACAAACCCAGGTATCCATCTGAATTGATTCTAGATATCTATTTTAAACTATTCTATAAGTGACTAAGATTTTGAGAAATTTTAGAAATTAATGTTTTCTGATTAGTGGGATGATAATACATTATTATGGACATGATCAACTTTCATCCTTATCCAAATGAATCATTATTATATAAAAATTATTTTAAAGTAAAATACGTGTATGAGATATGGTCAATTGAGTAAAACTTGTAAATGTTTGTCTATGCAGGATATGATATTGAGCATTATAAACTCTAAGGCTCTTTTGAACCCATAAATGAGTTTATTAACTCTATGTTGGTGCTCATTTTGGAAAACCATTAGTGTTTTATAATAGTAATCTAGGACATGCCAGAATAGACATCATACTTTAGAAGCTATGACAACTAACTAATTAAATGTCTTATCAAGGATAGGTCTCCTTGAAAAGGTATCCACTTATTTTTGAACTTTTTGAGTAGGGTGAACATTTTGAAGTTATTTCACTGAAATATACTATGAAATAATAATAACCTATGGTTGGATGGGGTATTTATATGGAATACCATGAATTGTGATAACCTGATTATCATAGATATACCTCAAACATATATGCAAATATTTGTTGAATCTAAGGATGTCATAATAACATATCAAAGATTATTATACTGGGTACTATTTTAAACTTAGTGACCACATATGTTGGACCAACTTGTTGTGGTAATGTGATCTCACCAATAGAACTTTGAATATGACTATATAATTCCTTGATTACTATCATGATTGGAAGTAAATCCTTACCTATGTATCCAAGATGATAGATTAGTGTGATGGTGCACATTTTCACACTTAAACCATTATTAGCCATGATAGACTATATAAGTTTATTATTGATGTGTGATAAAATGAAGAAAGAGTGAAATTATAAATAATTATTGACTATCTTGTGATATGTAAATGTGATAAGTGACATAGATAACACTGAATCATGGTATGTGCCACTAATTCCATTTAGGGTATGTCACCTGAGTATGATAATAAGTTGGTGGAGGGTGTGAATTTTATGTGTAGTTAACTCCTAATGTATCTATTTAATTTTGTCCCATGTTCTAAGGAAAATGATCATTGATCAAATCTCACTTTTATGTCTTTATATTGTATGTAGATGTACCTACATCAATGATTTTTGCATCTATCAAATATTTAATATTTTAATTTAAATGATTCACATGTTAGTAGTATGCCATGGTGATTTATGAAAATTACAAAAAACATTTTAATGAAAGACTTTTGGAAGATGATTAGTCATATCAAGCTCTTTAATGGAAAGGAAAGATATGAGATTACATTTTAATAGCATTTTAAGTACCTTATCAGTAACTTTTTAAAAATTGGTTAAGTGTATAATTATAAGAGTTGATAACATAATTCATGGAGTAGGATCTAAAACTACATTCACTTTTGCTTTAGGATCACTCTTATTTTCATTTTGCCTCACCTTATATGGTGGATTATTTGGATAATTCACATGAAAAGTAGAAATTTGGTTTATTGCATACTCTAACTTATTCATTCCCAATAATTTTACCTCTCTTTATGAATGAATGATATAAACTTAATAAACACTATTAATTAATTTAGGGGTGGAAGCCAACTCTATTTGAAGATAACTTGAAATTCCTTGTCTACCATAGGATTTATCATCTTAGATAACATGGTCTTATACCTTAAGACATATTCTACCATAGTTTCATTATATTGTTCTTTGAGTTTAACAATATAAGCATGGGAAATATTTTCATAGATATTGATTGAGAAATGTGAAAGGAAAAATTATTTACAATGGATTAAACACATGGCCTAAATTATGTGGTAAATTGTAGAACTATCTTAGAGCATACTCTTTTAAAATTATTATAAATAACTTAGTCAACAAGGTATAGTTGGATTCATAGTCTAATCATGTTATGTGAAATGCTCTTAAATATTTTTGGGATCACCTGTTTCATCAGAAAATGTAAGCTTAGGTGCCAAAAAACTAGTTTGTAAGAATATATGGCAATATGTTGAGCTAATAGAGTATACAATAAAGTTTAAGAATCAAGTTCTTGATGTGGTTTTGTAGCACCTAGATCTAAATGTACCACCTTTGTTTTTAGAGATATAATCTCATGCAAAAGGGATTTTACATTAGGATAATTGGAATGTGTGATAACCAAAGGTGGATTCCCAAATGACTAAGTAAGAATTCACTTATTAACTTACTGAAACCCTTGGGTTATACCCTTAATAGATGATGGTAAAAAAATTATATTCAATGATACATATGAATGGATATAACCCATATTACTATAAGTTAATAATGATTGATCATTGCTTTTAATTTTAATTACCAAAAATGTTTGAAAAATCATAGAATAATCATATGGTGCTCACAAATTCTTTCTCAACATTTATTAATGATTTTCATTTTATTAAACTCTAGTTTTTTTGTCACTAGAGGTGGAATTTAATCTTGAGAGTCAAGTTTATCTTGAATATATTATTCTTGATCTAAAGTATTATCATTAAATTCTCTAAATTTATTTTGATCATTCACATATGATGGTATTGATATGTACATGGTATTATCCATATTTTGTGCCTTGTCAAAAGGAGTCTAAGTATGCTCAAATTAAGTACCAATTAATATATCATTTAACAAAGAGAGGTGGAAATATTTTTCTTATATTGCATAAAATATGAAATTAAAACTTGGATGAATGTTGATAAATAATAATTTATCAATCTAAATCCCTCCTTAGATTATTGGTATGTTAAAAACTCTCACCACAATATGGTGTTGAGGATGTCTAACCTACCCCACTAACATCACACATTGCTACTTGTGTGAACCAGATGCCCTAACAACATGTAGATTTATGGTTTAGATATAAAATTAGTAAAAAAATCACCAAAAAGGAACCAAAACTCATGAACACCTGAACAATATTGGCAAATTATGATACAATTACACTTAGAATCTTAGAGAAATTATACATAGAGGACACTAGCAGAAAAAGGAAGACACTAACACCATTGGCACTACTGTCTAGTTAGGGCACTATTATTCAAGAAGATATTTGACACTTGGATACTTTTTTTGACACTCAAATCAACTCATGTTAAAAATTTTAGCCTCTAAAACTTTTTTATTAGTTAGTTTTAAGCTAAGTACTTGTTTACATCATTTATTACTATGTTTAGAAAGGTCAAACTAGGTTAATTCTATTACACATTAGTGGATATATTTATTACATATTTTATACCCTAACTTATTATATTGAGTCCCTTTAATAACCTAGGGATTAAAATCCATAACCATACAAATTTAAATCATTTGGTGAACTTGACTTCTAATACTGATTTAAAACTCTAATTCCATCCTAAGGTTTGCCTTCTCCATTTTTGTGTAATAAATTAGGGTTTATTAAATTCTAATTTTTATTAATTTTTGAAAAACATAAATGATCAAAATAAGTCCTCTATTAGTGTTTCATGTACTAAATATTTCAAAATTTTGTCTAAAACCCTCAAAACCCTAGATTTACATATTAAGTCTTTATACACTCAAAAATTAGCCCTTAGGGTTTCAAGCAAATTTATAACTTTTCCTACACATTAGGCTGAATATTTAGTATAATTTAAAATGTATTTATGTTGGATTATATTATCCTTATTATTTTCTTATTGTTCATTCTTCACATTCATTTTTTGGCAAGTTTAAAATGACTTCCAAAAAGCCTCTTGCCCCTTACCCAGTTGATCAATTCCTAAGATTTTCACATAATTATTCAAATGAATGGACAAATTTTAAAGATTACACGCTAGCACAAGATAATGAGCATGATTTAATTTATAATTATGATGATTATTATTATTTTAATGATGAATATGTTGATTACTATGAGTATGATAATGAAATTATTGATGAGGATACATTAGATACATATTCTTCTCTTTTTCCTCTCTCTTCTCCTACTTCTCAAAATAAAACTAATAATGAAAGGCCTAAATAATCCATTATTAAAATTGATTTATTTTAATGTGATCCTAGCTTTTCAACCACTTTTGCTATATCCTTATTCAAATTAAATCAATATGAGAACAATAAAATTAATTTACCTTTGCATAGTTCAAGTAACATTATACATGATGTTCCTAATGTAGAAAATTAAAATACACATTATTTACCCTTATTAATTCAATTTTAAAAATCATGTAAAAATGAAATTGCACCTTTTAATGATGCACAAACTAAATTGGATGCTATTATTTTATCACCTTGTTTTACATTTCAAGATTAACACAATTATTCTATGAAAAAAGTAGATAATTCAAAACTCTAACTCTTCTCTTACATGTATTAATGTGCCAAATGAAAACATGGTTTTTACTTCTTCTACCCTTAACTCAAATATTTAAAATCATGATCATACGTGCATTCCACTCATAGCTAGTGAAGACATGCTTTGCATTCCAACTACACATGATGATATATTTCACAGTAATAAAAATTTAAAACATTATTCTAATCTCTCTCTCTCTATTTTAGTGAGAATGAAAATTATAATTCTTCTATTCTTACTTATATAAGTGGATTAAACTTTTGTTTTGATGAATCTTGGAATAACAATGATTACTATGATTTTGGTGAAGAAGACATTGATTTTAAACCTTCTATTTTTCTCCCTACTTCACTCGTATCTCATGTTCAAATTGATTGATTATCAAATGGTAGTTAAAATGATGATATTTATTTATATAAACACAAATTAACTTATACTTATGCTCCTAGTTTACATAATTTACATTCACATGATAATAATGTATCTTCTAGTGTTATGCATTAAGATGTGATACTTCTCTAAAAATTAACAAAATAAGAGATAAGAATGAATCTCACTCAACCCCCTTACTATATTAGAACCCATTTTTCATCCTTACCTCCTTGAGGGTGATATCCTATTTCCCTCTCACCATATCCAAGCTATCACCCCTTGAAATATTGTTATGAGCAAAACCAAAGGTCCTCGATACACTATACCAATGGATAAAATAAAAAATAAGATTTAAGAGTTAAATGAACCTCTTTATGATGATAATATACATTCAAAATAGGTAATATACTTGATACATGTTATGGGTTATTTACAACAACAAGTACACTAGCTCACTTTGGAAAGTAAAGAATACTACTCTTCAGTTGATTCCATTGCCATCCATTTCACTTCTATACCATGTAGAATATTCAATATAGAGTTTCCACCAAAATTCTAGATAATAACATTAAAAAATTTCAATGGACATGAATATCCATACTTGCATCTTCAATCCTAAAAAAAGGCTATGACACATGTCACTAGTAGTTTAATTATCTTATAGTTATTTCCATAAACTCTAGAGGGTGAAGCATTAATTTGGTTTCATCATTCACTACCCAATGGTTCACTAAAAACATACAATGAGTTGTAATAAGTCTTTCTCATAAATTATATTTATAACATGGACCTCAAATCACAAATGAGAGGTTGTCTTCACTACACTAGGGTAAGTTATAAATAGTAAATGATTACATTCTATGATTCAATTTTTTTATCTACTAGCTAACTGATTTAGAGGTATAGTAAATCTTTGCTAGAGGCCCCATTTTTCATCTTAAGGATAAATTTTTATATGATAAATCTAAATAATTCCAACATATATTTTACATAGATATAGAATTATAGAGGAGTTTAGGACTAGTTGAGATACATTCAGATATAGATTTGGATTTAGATATCTCACGGTCATAGTCATTTAATATGGTACAAACACCTAATCCACTTAATATTAATGAAAAAGAGGAAAAATAATAACCAATAAAGATAATAAACAAAGGAAAAGAGCCACTTTATATATCACATCCTATAGTGGATAGACACCAATAGTGGCACCATATATTTTTTAGATAGAGATAGGCCTCATGACATATTATTCACATTAATAAATAGGGGATGATCACCCTTCATCTTACTCAAAATCATCCAACACATCATTTGAAAATAATAATAAATAAACCATATTTCAATTATAATAGAATAAATGGACATTAAGACAATAATTATTGTGCACTCATAAATCATATTGATCAATGTGTTAATAGAGGCATTATAGCATTCAAACTATGGGCATCGAGATCTCCTTATCCACACTCTTATATGATTAATTTATCCTAATAGGTTCCTTTCAAGGAAATATTGATCACTCATTATGTGAACCATGTAATTTATAGGATACCTACTTATGTAAGATATCATGCACCATAGATTCAAAAGTGACAACAACCTATTCATAGATATCATAGCATAGTCTCGATTCACTCATTGATTAAGATGTTTGGAAACAATTATAGAGATTATATAAAAATCGCAATTTACCAACCAATTAATATATTTTTAAAAAATCATAGAGATTAGAACATAGTTTTAGTTTGACCATCGATTATGATATTTATAAACAATCACAGATATCAGAGCACAATATCAATTTTCTCACCGATTAAGATATTTGGTAATAATCATAGAGTTTAGAGCACAATGTCAATTTGACAATAAATTAAGATATTTAGAAAAATCATAAATATTAGCGCATATTCTTAGTTTTCCCACCAATTAATATATTTGGTAATAATCATATATATCAAATCATAATTCCAATTCGACCATTGATTAAGATATTTAGATACAATCATAGAGATTAAATCATAGTCTCAATATGATAAATGATTGATATATTTGGTATATATCATATAGGTTATAGAATAATATAAGTTTGAAAACAAATTAAGATATTTACAAGACATGATGCATAATAGAACACAATTTTAATAAAAAAACTAATTAAGATATTTTCTATAAAGTCTACAAATCTATTTACCAACACTACACCATGAAAAATATCAATTATAGAGGATATTCCTACACCTAAAAAGTATGATCATTATTGTCACTTGTTTACTCTTCCATTAAGATTTAGATAATGCAAACCATAGTCTATAATCTAGTTCAACCAACTTCACGAATTTAAAGCATATCTCACATGCCAGTTCAATCAGCTTCTTAGATTATTAGTAAATCTTAGATTATTAAGTTCACTCCATAGGAAATGTCAGTTATAGATCACTCAGCATAGTTGGTCCCTATACCAAATACACCTTTTCACATAGAATGAATGGTCAGTCTTCTTTTATTTGATATAGGACATCTTGATAGTGAGTCTCTTGCTAGACTCATAGGTTAGTATGTTCCTCTATACTTGTACATAGTTTCCTTCTTTTTGATCCTTGTATATAGTTTCATTTTCATGGTGTTTGTACATAGATTATATCTATAAAATAAAAAAATAAAAAAATATGAAAAAATAAAAATCATTCAAATACTTGCTTAGAAAATACAAATTATATATTGTATGCATTTCCCCATTTACATTTATTACATTTTCCAAGAACTACATATGTTATCTATCTTAATATAATTAGTTTTTATCATACATACATGTTTCAATTTTATTTTTTAAGTTTTTGTATATTGTTACAAAACTTAGGTCCATCACACAAGTCTAGACTTATTACTATTTAGCCATTGGGGGCATATATATAGGTTCCTCATTTGATATATTTTCCCATTTGGGGGTATATTGTACATAGTTATTATTATCAGGCTATATCATTCTATACTAAAGTAAATTTTTGATGACTAATACTACTGTAGACTAATTTCAAGCACATATTTTATTTTATACAAACTTATACCACATGTTTATGCATAATTTCATTTCTAGCTTTCCTATTTTAAACTTAATTGTCATTATGCTTCTTATATTTGAGGGCATTTGTATATTACATTATTCTATAGATCTAAACCACTTCCTTTCCTTGTAATTATTCTTTGGACATGTTTTCATGGCCTTTTGTGTGCCCTCTTTATTATGTATGCAAACATTTGAACATGTCCTTCCATGTGTCTGTTAGGGTTAGTTTTCACATTGAGTGAATTTAGGTATTTATGCAAAGGTAAAAAGTAAATAAGTAAAGTTGATATTTACCAAGAGTTAAATATGTAATAGGTTAGTAATTAGTAAATTGGAATATTGTTATATATAACAATATTATTTTATTATATATACATTGAGATATATTGTTTATATTATTATAATATTATATCATGTGCTTAATTAGAGGTTTTATAGGTGAGAGAATATCATATTTGTTATAGGATTTTATTCCTATATATATTTTTGTAATATGTTCAAATGAATTAATAAATGAATAGCATAATATAATTTGTGTTGAAAGAATCTATTGTGTTCGGCTCTCTTCATTATTTGTTTACATGAGTTGATTCATTGTATAAGCTCTTCAAATATCTATCATTGGTATCAAAGCGCTTATGACTTCTTGAAAATTGTGTGAGGTAGTAATAATGGATGTATAAAAATATAATTTCATATTGAAGCTACTATAATAGCACAATATGGTGAGTAAACTGTTTATCTACCAATACAATGTTCTTATGCATCACTTTTATAGATCTTTTTATCCATTGATCATTACTAAAAAATAATTTATCAATATCATGCATTATGAGCACCATCAAATGTCCAATATAGTTGTTATATATTATTTATAGGTCTCTACATAGTTGGTAGTGAATGCTTCCAAATTGTGGATTGACATTTTTCATCTACCATCGTTCATGGATAAGATAAAGCTATAAAGTTTTATAAGGATCATTATTAAAGCTATATCAACATGGTGACTCAGAAAACAACCTCTTGATCCATGGATTGAATATTCATTCCTAAACATGGAACAATGAGTTCAACGTTAGTCTTAGCTACATGATCAACATAGTGTTCCCCTTATCTAAACCATTCCTCCATTATTTGAATTGATCAATTCCTGTATGTAGACCTATTGTTTTCTATGAATGCCTAGTTAATATATCATGACTCACCACATAGTTTAATGTATTATCCCTCTAATATCCATGTTATTTCCATCCATATTCATCCATCACATCTCCACTCTATAATGACTCTCTCCAATCTACTGAGCTAGCTCGAGTTTTCATTCATATCACCCTTCCATGCATTGAGCTCCCAATCCTACACATAGTCTAAGTCTTATGGTATGTTATATTATTTAATATTCATGTAATTTGAATATGTATTTGTTGTTTAAGTATTTATAAAATAAAAAAAATTGGATTCAATTCCTATGTTTATTAAATCTCTAGTTATCTTGAGTAATTTATGTCATATTTATTATTACATAGGTTTGTATATTCATTTTAGATTTTTCTTTTCTCTTCGAGTCAAGTAAATCCAATATTTATTGGATTTTGTAATTAGTTATTGAGTCATTTTTTATATCTATAGTCTCTATGAAGAATCAAAAGATTATAGTCAATTATAGTTCATAGGTATTTGGGTCCATATTGGTACTTGATTTAATAGCTTTATATCAACTATAAAATAGAGTCTTCTCTTTTAGGTGAATTGGGTTAATTTCAAAAATGAGTCATTATCAAAATATTATAAAAATAAATAAAAAATTATCTTACAGATGTATTATCGATGGAGACTGACATCCATAATATGAAATACTAAGACATCAAAATTTAAAAGAATTTTGAAAGAGGATATGAAATAGACATTGAACTTGAGAATGCTCAACTAAAAAAAATTCAATGTTTGATAATAATGAAATACATCTAAAACCTGAAAAATAAAGACAAATTTGTTTAGTGAGAAGTGACATACTAAAGGAAGGAGGATATATGGAGGATGGAGGTCTTTTAGTGACCTCTCATCAGTCAACAATGATGAGGCCAGATCAATGTTTTGTTGACATGTGTGGTGTGTTAATTTTAGTTTTTAGCATGTGTGAAAAATAAGAATAGTTGTACCTATTCATGTGTGAATGATATTCCCATTCAATCACTTTTGTATATTTACATTGAATAATGCAGATCTAAAAAGCATTGTAGAAATCATGATGAAAGGTTAGTGGTAAAATTGTTAAAATCATGTTGTAAGGTTAGTGGTGAACCTAAAAAAACCATTTTGTAAGGTTAGTGGTGAACTTGAGAAAACCATTCTATAAGGTTAGTGGTGAACCTGAGAAAACTATTTTGTAAGGTTATTGGTGAACCTATGAAAACCAATTACAGATGAGTGTGATGGAAGAGATGTCCAATTTCACATGTATGTAGAGAAGATCATGATCACACATAGGTGGAGCATGCTAAAATAAAAAATAGATATATTGTACCATGTAAAAACTATGGGGAGGGGGGGGGAATGTTATGGTTAGTTTTAACATTAAGTGAATTTAGGTATTTATGGGAAGGTAAAAAGTAAATAAGTAAAGTTTATATTTACCGAGAGGTAAATAAGTAACATGTTAGTATTTAGTAATTTGGAATATTATTATATATAAAAACATCACTTTAGAATATATATATTGAGATATATTGTTTATATTATTATAACAATATATCATAGTTGTTATGTGCTTAATTAGATGTTTTATATTGTTTCTAATATGTTTGAATGAATTAATGAGTGAATAGCATAATATAATTTTTGTTGAAATAATCTACTATGTTTGGTTCTCATCATTATTGATTTGCATGAGTTGATTCATTGTATAAGATCTTAAAATACCTATCAGTGTCTCTATGCTAACCTACTTTTTATTTATATATGTGGACATTTGAACATGTCCTTGTATGTCTTGCTTTCTCATATTTAGTGACATGTGACCATGTCTATTGTATTGTGGCCCTTTGGCCTACTTTGCATTCCTTATGTGTCTTGGCCACACACTTTGATTGGAGTACAATAATATTGGCCTAGCTATACAAATATGTAGACATAATGGACTATCAATAAGGTAGGATTATAGACCATGCACATTACTCTAGATCTAGTCCTAGGATCATATTATGATAGAGTGACCAATGGGTGATAGATGATGACATTTAGTAGGACCCCAAGGTGAGGTTACTAGGTCACATAATATCATTACATAAAGAGATACGAAGATATCCATTTTGAGGGGATAGGTATCCCAAATGATAGTGACATAGGGATATCTTACCTTAAAGGATGTAGAGTTATCCATATCCATCAATGAGTGATATTAGGCTCAAGGATATGCATAGAGGTATTAGTCAGATGTGTATATGATCTATGAGGAGAGAGATACAATTAGATAGATAGTTGTAGAGTAGGGATTGTCTAGGGTGTGGGAAAATATGGCTTAGGCTAAGGATGATGTGATATGGGCTAAGGATGAGGTTTAACACTATTAGAGTCTATTGAGATGGTGATACTAGTAAGGGCCAAGGTAATGAGCTTTTAGGAGAACACTTAGAGCTAGAGGTCTAGACATACTTATAGATCATGAAACACTTCTTCATTGAATATATCAATAGCATAACCTCCCTCATAATAAAGAGTCATGGGGATAGCATAATATTTTTCACTAGCACTAGGTATATGACAAATTTTTTATTAGACTCATCCTAAAGATGATTAGAGATAGAGTTAATGTTTTTATGATAACTCATTTTTATTTTTATTATATATATGTATATATCGATGTATAGACATTGATTTTGAGATGTATACATATATTTATATTTGATCACATGATGTATATGGACTCTGATATTAATTTTGTGTGTGTGTGTGTGTGTGTGTGTGTGTGTGTGTGTGTGTGTGTGTGTGTGTGTGTGTGTGTGTGTGTGTGTGTGTGTGTGTGTGATTTTAATTTTTATTCATGGGTGTTGGCGCATGTTTTACATTAAATATATGATATTTATGTGGATGTACATTTTTTGACATGATTATTTTGTATTTAATTTCCATGATGATGTTGTACTTGACCTATATATAAAATGTGATTGATGTTGAGATTATTTTTTATAATTTAATCATGATGTTATAATTCTCTATGAATATTTGTATTATGCTTATGTGGAGATGCATCTCCTTATTATCATAAACGTAGTCTCATTTTTTATTAGTGGATTAATTTTAAGATGAAAAATGTAATGATGTTTTAATTCTAGTTTTGTACATGGGCACATGTTTAACCATCTCATGATGGGATGCTTTCTCTTCTCACAAAATTTATATGAGTCTCTTAAGCACTTGACTGTTAATGTTGAAAATAATAGTATACATCATAATTATAAAAATAATCATTGTAATATTTTTTTCTATTTTCATATGGACTAGTTTAGATACAAATACTATCAACTCAAGATCAAGGAATGAAAAATCAATACCTAAGTGTAAATCATAATGCACTAAACAAAAAGATACCAACAATTAAATATATACAAATGTTAAAAATGTGATATCAATATATGGATAATCAAGACCTAAGTGTAAAACATAATGAACTAAATATAGAAGAACAATGCAATAAAGTAAATAAGCAAACAAGAAACCAAACTAATAACATACAAAACACAACTTAAATTAATAAACAAAAAATTGAATCAATAATGTGCGAATGTGGGAATAATATACTACTCTTTGGGATCTATCCGTAAATCTTGGGAGCATCATATAGAATAATGAGGAAAATTAGATGAAAATTAGGAATAAAATATTAAGGAAGTAGTGGATGAGCTGACCCCAAATGCCCCATGGAAATGAACGTTGGCTGCATAGTCCATGTGTACCTTTAAGACAAATTTATTTCTCTTAGAAATAAAGAAAGGATAAAAGTGATGAAAAATATTAGGATGAATCTAATTAAAGAAGAATATAGGAATGACTTGTAAAATAGTGATATATTGTGATAAGAATAACTCACCAAATAGAGAGAACATAGAGTAGTTACCTCATAAAATAATGAGAGTGTAAATGAGAATAAAGGGGTAAATAGAAATGGGAACAATAATGGTTGAGATGTCACAATCTACCCCATGCAGTTTAGCACTACCTACATAATCCATGTGGACCTTAGGCTACTTTGGATAGAAAGGGATAACACTATTAATTAAACGAACCATTTTATAATGAAAAACACCCACCCAAGTTATAGGCTTACACCTAAGGTAATGGGATAATCCAAAGATTTCATGAATGATCAAATTTGATTGAATGCAATGGAGACATCATGATTTGGATAAAATATTTCCCACCTATGTGATGTTCAACATAAAAGGAAAGGCTTATCCACATGATACTTAAATAGTTCCACCCAAAATAGAACCAATAAGGAAGGCCAATATCTAATAGTATGACCAATTTTTCAAAGGTTTTATGACTTTATATCTCTTTTTGGGATTTTTTTTATTTTTGAAATTTTATGTTTTTTAGAATTTTTGAATGGTTTTTAGGATTTTATAGAATATGATATACACAAGACTATTATACAAGTAGGATGTACATGGGAATATTAAATTTTTTACAAGGAACAATATAGTTAATGAAAAAAATCTTGGATAGGGGCTCAAATAATAACTAAATTTGTTGTAATGGGGAAAGCTCATATAATGGTGAGAGTGTAGAGATGAAAGGACCATTGTTCCACAATAAACTACGGTGAAATATAAATATCCTTTAATATAAAATTAAGATGTCAATTAAATAGGATTGAATAGAGAATAAGAGAATCAAGGAGCTAAAATAAGTTATTTTAGGGACTATCAAGTAGGGAAACAATACCAAAACATTCTGATATTTAGAAATTTTATTGATAAGGATATGTTGATGATGACCAAATCTAAACTACTTTCTAAACTTTTTTCTAAAGCTACTTGTAGTACCTACAGGCCATAATCAAGATCTATATGGTAAAAATAATGGGAGAAAAGAAAGGCTTGAATCAAGAGTGTAAAATGAAAGGGAAGTGAATAAGAAACATGAAGGGGATGCCCCCAAGTAGGGGTTCTCATAGATAATATTTGATCAAGTCAAGCATGAAATTATTTAGATTCATAGTGTTCATGAGCTTATTAAACTCATATCACTCTCATATATCCAAGTTGCATTCCCTATAACCATAATTTATAATGACAATGAAATGACCTATCCAATTTGGATTGAAATCACCTTTTTATTTTATTAATCACATACTTCAATCTCCCTTGGTATGATGTGCTTGTTATAAATATGGTATAGCTAATTTTTATATGATTTTAGATGACTTAATGTGTATAGTCATTTTTTATTGAAGAGTTATAATTATTTTATCTTGGCCACTCTTTAATATTCATCATCTATGATACCCTACAATGAAATTCATAGGGAGGGAAACTTGATCTCAATTGGAAAAATAGATTTTGTGATGAAAACTAAAGAGTAGGGTGTTTCACCTATAGGTGTGTATAAATTGGTACCGTAGGCCCATAATGAAGGAAATAATTAAAAGCACCAATCTCAACTGAATTTATTGACAATATTATTGAGTATTTTGATCATGGTTATATTAAATGCCTCCATTTAGACATTACCTTGAGGGTAATAGGGATTTGACCATCCGTGTTTAATATGGAACTTTATATATAGGCTTTTCATGTCCTTATTATTGAAGGACTTATCTTTATCAGATACAATGGAAGAGGGAATGCCATAGTAGTATATGAGGTGGTTTAGGATGAATTTATAAATCTACTTCTTGGTGACATAAGTGAGAGGGTTTTCTTCTACCCACTTAGTGAAATACATAGTGGTAGTAAGGATATGTTTCTATCCATTAGAGGAAGTGGGGTTTATATTACCAATGAGATCGAGTCCTTATGTATAAAATGGCCAAATAGATTTAATATGTTGAAGTGCTCATGAAATAACATAAATTAAATCATCATGATTTTGGCATGCAAGGCATATCTTAACAAGATCACATGCATCTACTTCCATTCTGGGTTAATAATAACTTATCCTAAGGAGTTTCTTAGTAAGGAGAATTATATTTGTATGGACCCCATAAATCACTTTGTGCATGTCTTTAAGTTTTAATTTAGTTTCACCCAAGTTTAAAAACCAAAGTAACATCCCATTATATCCTATAAAATAGAGATTACCACTGAATAAAGTGTAATGGGATGTGTTGTGAATAAAGGACCTATATTGGTTGTATGATCAATTAATAATAATAATAATGTGGTTTTAGAGGTAGGTGTATACATTTTGGTACCAAGGGGAATTGTGACCACAAATATAACATACCATTGCAATCTCTAGAAAACCATAAGCCAACATAAGAAGGTTTTCAATGAGAAATTTATACTCAAAAACATTGGAATATATGTTTATTAATGACCCATTATCCATGGCTTCAACTAATCTATTTTTATATCTTAGTATTTTTTCAAACTAGATTCATTCAAAGTGTGTCTTGAGATTATCAACCATGCCTTTATAGGGCATAAGTTTCTTAGCCTTTATCTAATATTGCCCTATAAGTTGATTAATAATCAATTATGAATCTCTGTATACAACCAATTATTGAATGTTCTACTGTACTATGAGGTGTAGCCCTACCACATGTGATTCATATTCAAAAATATTATTAATGTATGCAAAAATAATCTATAATTATTTATGAATGAGATCCATATATGTGATAATGAATCATATACCTACCCTAAAACCATGGGTCGTGAAGGAAACATCAAAATATAGTTTCTATTGATGTTAATCCTCTAAATTGAAGATAAATTCAATAGGAAAATGTATGTGCAGTTGATATGTATCTAAAAAATGTTCCTTAACATGTTGATACAAAAATACTTTCCCTTTTATGGATTTCTACATAGTGTATTCAATGTCTAATTCATTAAGGAACATAATACACTTGGCCATGAGACCTATCTATGTTTCTTTAGAAATATATATTTGAGGGGATCAACCTTGGAAATAATATTTTTCTTGTTGTTTAACATATAGTGACATATTTTTGGTAATGCAAAGACTAATGCTAAACATTAGTTTTCAATAGGTGTATAAATATTCTCATAAGTGACTAGTGGCCTAATTAGATAGTAAACTACACATTATTTTACCTATTCATCATTTTGGGCCAAAAGTGCCCCAAGGAGTCTTCAGTTGTTGAGATATAGAGTAAGAGGAATTTTATTGGCATTAGAGGGAACAATACTAGTGGGTTTTCCAAATATGTTTATAATTTCTAAAATTCCTCTTGATAGTTATAATCCCATTGAAAATTAATTCTATTCTTAAAGACATGAGTGAAAGGAAGGCAATGATCAAAAATATATGAAATAAAATAATAAATATATTAGATTTTACCTTAAAAAATATAAATCTATTTAAAATTAAAAGGGGGAGGAATTTATACGAGGGCCTTCACCTTGGCCATATCAACCTCAATTATATAGTGGGAAGTAAATAATATTAGTAATTTTAATAAGGTGACTCCAAAGACACATTTATTTGGGTTGATGTACACCTTGTATTCATGAAGTCACTCAAAGATCCTCAGAACTTTTTAATGTGTGACCCATGTTCTTGAATTTTCTAAGATATCATTAACATACTCTTCAACAATGTCATGAATCTTGTCATGGAAGATGATAATCATGGAATGTTGTTATGTGGAACCAATATTTTTTAGTCCAAATATCACGAATTAATAGCATAATGTTCCCCATGGAGTGGTGAATAATGTTTTGTGTTAGTCCTCTAGTGAAATTTTTATCTAGTTATATCTTGAAAATACATCCATGAGGGATAGATTTTCGTAACCTTATCTTGAATATACAATCATGTTCATATTGGGTAATGGAAAATAACATTTTATAAATGCTTTGTTGACATCCCTAAACTTTTTGCATAAATGAATGCCTTCTAGTTTTTTAATGACTAGAATAATGTCAAATATCTATTATGAGTAATCAATCATGTGAATGAATCCTACCCAAATGATTTTTCTAATTATTTTTTTACTATAATAGTAAGGTGTAGATTCATCTTGAATAATTTATATTTAATGGGTTTGTCACTTGAGTGCACAAAAAGATGGTGTACAATAAGAAATAGACCCAACCTAGGCATACCTACATAAGACCATACAAATATGTCAATGAAGTATCAAATAATGATAATTATAAATTTGTGTTCTTCTACAGTGAGGGACACACCAAACTTAACCATTTTAGGATCATCAATTGTACCAATATTAGCTTTAGTTGTATCATCCACTATTAGTGTAGAACCATCTTATAAGAAATTTCGAATAGATGGAAGACATTATTATTCATTTGTTTTTGGGACATTAAGTCCACTCATGTAATAAGAATATGAATCACCTAATTTAGGTAATGGCCAATCAATGAATATTTCTAGTAACTATTGAACTAACTTAAAAAAACTTGTTATTCTTCTATATCAATATCTAATCCAAAGGTAAGATGTGAATATGTGTAACTTTGAGCTTATTGAAGAGGTAGGTGAAATTCCCCATCCATTGGTTCTTGAGATAATTTTCACCAAGGGACTCATCTTTTTCTTAACTTTTTCCTTGATCCAAAAGTGCCTCAAAGAGGTTTCCACTAAAGGACCTCAATGTTTGGTTTTCTTCATTTTTTAACTAAGGAAGTTGACATATTATCCAAAGTAGGAAACATGATTTAACATTATATCAAAGTATTATTTGGGATCTCTAATAAATAGGCCATATCTAAGAACCTAGAATTTTGGCATTGCTTATTCATTATATCCATGTTCTAATAGTATGGTTTGATCTTGTTGATCCCAATTGATTAATTCAATGTAGTGAAGGATAAGAGGGAATTCAGAGATAACATGATAGTGAAAATGGCATTTGTATCAAATTACTTTGTGTCAATGAACTCATCATAGATATTATAAAAAGATTCTACATCATTATTGGGATTGTATCTAGTAGACATGAAATCTGTATAACTCTCAAGATTTGAGGGGTCACCCCCATGTGGTTTATATCTAATACCTTGAGTTCCTTTGTGTTTAGTAATAAAAATAGGATCAATAATACCTTGTTGATTTGGCCCTAAGTGTTTCCTTTTTTAATCTTAAAACTCCAAGATTTTTTTTAGGAATGGGATATTTGGAACTCTAATAAAAAGAGTTTAATTTATCATTGTATAGCCATTAATCCTCAAAACTACTAGGTTGGTATTGATTCATAGAATTGTTTTTTACAAATAGAAGAGGGTCTTATGATGAGACCCAAACTTTTTTTTCCATACCATGTAAGGCCTATTATGATATTTAGTAGACTTGGGTATACCATGGGATTTGGTATATTTTGTTACTTTTATAGTGTGTAAGGCATCCTTAATTCTATAGGTACTAATACCATTATATTTAACTATGAATTGGGAGGAAATTTGAGAGGGAGTAGAAGAAGTAGATGAGAGGTCACTTGGGTCAATGTAAATTGATTAAGTAAATTTGGTAAATTTGGCCTTTTCCTCTTTAGGTGCATGCTCAATACTAAGACAATAATTGTATTGATTGTATTTGGATTTCAAGTGTTTGAAAATATTGATATGGTTGTGAGTTGCTAGTAACATTGACCTTCATTATAGAATGAGGGATTTTTAGACATTAGTGAAGGGTGGATAAAATTACATGTAATTCATGGATCCAAGGGTGTCCAAAAAGAATAATTTATGGAAGATTAATGTCTATGACATGGAAAAAGGTGTCATGGGTGATAGATATAATGATGACTAATAAGGAATAGTGTTACGTCTCTACATTGTCATACACCTTAATCATAATGGTATTTGACTACAAGTTAATTGAAGTATACCTCAAGAGTTTTATCAATTTTAGTGAAGCTATATTGAGGCCAAAACCATTATCTATAAGAAACCAATTAATATTTTTGTAGTTTATGATGACTTCAATGTGAATATTATTGATGTTTAGAGGATAGAGGGATGTCATGTTAATCTGGTAAGATGAAATCTATTTACCTAGGGATAAATTCCCCACTAATGATTCAAAGATACCTAATTTTATGTCAACCTTGTATTGTTAAATAAGGTCATAAAATATAGTCTTATTAACTTCTTATGCACATAAGAGATATAGGATAGAAATATATGTAGGAGTCTTAATTAATTTTTCACCAAGATCATACAAATTTTCAAATGAAGGATGAGATGGTTTGGATCAAGAAGGAAAATGTCCTTGTACAAGATTATTATTGGATGAAGATTTGTATTTTCAAGGAAATGTGTTTACAATGGAATTATTATTATATGAAGGTTAATACCTTGAATTATAACCTTCACACGTCAAGTTAAGACTCTATAATTTTGAGGTGGAGAAATGATACTTGAATTAAACAAAGATCAAACTAGACTTGGATTAGTGACATGTGGTAATTGTAGAGAAATAATTTTATTATGTGGTAGATAATGGACTTTAGGATGTGAAAGATGGGGACCTAAGATATATGGAGAAATACTCTGAGTTGTGCTTGATGGTTGATGAGAGTTGATTTTTATAGTAGCTACATGATTATTGGTAATACAACCTATAACCTTATTGTAGTTATAAGAGAGATCATGGTATCTAATTTTATTAGCTTAGGCATTTTGACCTTGATTATTATTTCATTGATTTTGATTATGACCTAGATTTTGATATTGACTACCAGATTGGTAATGATTGTTAGAATTATGATTCAAAAATTAGTATTTATAGATACCCATATTTTGATTGGATGTGAAAGAAATGTTATATAACTAAATGTCACTCACCTCACTATATTAAATAATTATTAAAGTTATTTAATTTCATGCACCTATAAAATAAATTTCCTTTAACATGATGAAAATCATAATAATCTTTGTCTCTATACCATTGAGGTTTTCTCTTGTCTTTTGGAAAATGTTTTAGAGTCAAATAAATGACCATGTTAGTCACAAATAACTTTTAGAATATAAATTAAATAGTTTCACCAAGGTAATTGAAAAATATGTTTTGATATTGATTCCTTCATGGAATTGGATTTTAAATGTAATAGTTGGGGTAGGTGGAGTACTTTGGAAAGGTGGTGGTTACACCATCTACACACATTTGGATTTTGTCACCCCATTTGCTATATGACATTTTCATTTCTATAAATGGATTTGGGTTTCTCTAATGTAATTACTTATGTTTGTGTAGGATATTGAGTTTATGGCTAATTCTAAGAATAGATCTTAACTAGGGCCTTGTCTATAAGTGATTTTGTAATTTGCACTCCTTTGTCTATAATCTCCTCGAATGTGTTATGATAATGGAGTCTTAATTTATGATCCACCTTTGAGTTTAAGTTGGATGTGAAAATCCTGGTTAATATTTTTATCTAGAATATTGTGTGTAAAGTGGTTAGCCAAGCTTTTCCATAAATTTATGTAAGAAAAAAATCATTCCCCACCCCATTATTTATCATTACATAAGTCAACCATTGTCAGCTCATGTTTTTTATTGTAAGATAAATGATTTACAAATTTTTCATGATAGCTCATCAAATGTGATAATATATACTCTAGGAAAATGTAAAAACAATTATAGGGATTTCCAATCCAAAGTACATGGAAACAAGCAAAATAGATACATGTTACTATATGCTACTTCTTAACAATCTATAAAAAATTCTTTCAATCTTTCTCTTAGATCACCCTTTCAATTTATTTATAAAATTTAGGCACCTTAAAATGAGATAGAAAATTGAATTTAAGGATGATCATGTCAAATGGATATGGGCATATCTAATCAAATTTGTAATTTTTACCCCAATTTCCTACTTGGTGCCCTAGAACAACATCCTTTATCTCCTAAAATTATTGGAGCATGGGAGCATTCTGAGATGGAGGAAGGGTAATTTGCTAACTACTAAAAGGGGGATTTTATTTATTGGGATATATAGGTTGATTATGATTAAATTAAGTAGGAATGGGTACTTTTTAGGACGAGTTAATAGGGTTATTTACCCTATGACTAAGATTATACTAGAGATAAGGTATTTACTACTATTAACTAGTATTAGGAGGTAGATTACCAACATGATTTGGGTTGGATGAATTTATTGTTGAAGAGTAGAAGCTTATCACAAAGGAAGTGGATATTATAAAGTATTATTTTTTTTTGGTTGTAATGGAAAGGTTGTGTATTAATAGGAACATGTTTAATATTAATCCTCAACCCACTATTGAGGCAGAGGATTTATGACATGTTGAAAATTTATCTTGGTTGGTGGTAATGAAGAATTGTTGGCTACCTATTGTTATGTATTGGAAGAATTAGGATGGGTGTTAAGAGAAGACTTTTGGGGTTCCAAATGAACCTATTGTAATCTAGACATAAGTTCTTGAGATGTCAAAGGAACTTGTTGAAAACTAAAAGTAACATGTCAAGAATTATCAATATCTTCTTGTTGTGAACTAGAGGAAGGAAATTGTTGTGAAATAATAAGAAGATACTAGGAATTAGAAATAACTTGATGTAAATGTGGGAATACTAGTGGTAGAGTGATAACTTGTAGCAATGGATCCATAAGAGGTGTTTGTTAAGTATCTTTAAATGTATCCACATTTGATTGGTTATTAGACAAATAATATCTTTATTATTTCTCAATGGATAGGTTTTGTTCCACAAGTAAAGAATAATTTTAAAAAGTAACAACCAAATAATATAGAAGTTTTACAATCTATTATAGTTTTGAAATGATGAGTTGTATCTTTGGGATGGGATCTACAAGTTTTCCCTTTCTTTGAATTGATGATTCCATAAATTGACTAGAAGTTCACCCAAGGGAATATATATGAGTGTACATTAGTTGGATAAGTATCTCTTATATTTGGAGATGACTATGCATCAATTCAATTTTTATTGGTACTTTATCAAATACATGTTGATATACTTCCTCTTATTGGTTTTCATTGTCTTGAAAGGACCCAAATGGATCATAAAACCATTATCCCTCAGAATTAGTGTTATAGACAACCCCAATTCTTGTGTATCTAGGCATTTTATAATCAAATATATTTGTATTAAATAAAGATGAGAGTTTGAATTGATTTGTTATGAATGCATACAACACTTGGTTTTAATAATCTCGACTAGATTTATGGATTTAAGAAATGATTTGAAGTCACATTATGACATTAAAACATTGCTATAATATTTCAAGATCAAAGTAAAAGGTTCATTTTATAATTTTTTTGAAGTAGAATGTCAAAGTAAATTTATTTTTGATTTGAATAGTCTTGTCCAAGTTGGAATAAAATATTCAAAAGGTCAAGATAGATTTATTTAATGTCCCTTGACTAAATTTGGTCTTACAATCTCAAAAATGTTTAATTTTATGTAACCTTTGGGTTTGATGAAAGCTTGACTTTAAGATTTGAATTGATTTCAAAGTTGTATTTAATTTAATTTAATGTTTTACTTCTTAAAATTTGATCTTATTTGAATTTGGAAAGTTGACATTATAAATCTGACCTTAGTTGACTTTGGATTAAAATTAGATTTTTGGTTCAAACTAAACCTGAATTAGAGATGTTTTTGAAATGAATAGAGGAATAAAATAATGGGGACAAAGTAACATATCAAATGAAAAATGTAAAACTTTTAGAAGTAGAGTAAAGATGACATATAAATTAGGTAGAGTAATACCTTACTATGTGATTCTAAGATGACAATGTTTTGACCTTTAAGAGTTTTCTATCAAATTATTTGATGTTTAAGGTGTGTCACAAAAAATGAGTATAATATGATAAATAATCAATAGCATACATTCATAACAATCCCTATATTTAGTGGAAGAAAAAGTGTGTAATGAAACTAAAACCCACTTTAATACCTCACTTGAAGTGGTACAAATTTTAACCTAACCCTCACTTAGAGTGGTACATCATGAAATCTTGAGAGAGGTTGGTTTTCCTCACACTACAAATTTTTTAGGACTGAAGGTATTAATATATAATTATGAAATGGATTTTCTAATGGGACACAATATAATTTGTAGTAGATAGGGATTAAAATCCATCAAAGAATAAAAAGTGAAAAATTCATAAGAACATCTAGTCCCTATATTATCACTTCAGTAATAAAGTTTTCAATGAAGTGTTACCAAAAATTCAAAATCTGAGGGTGAAATCTTATAGAATAGCATTAGGGTTAAAACTCTTAATGATATGAAACCATTTATGGGGAATTTTTCTATGATCTTAAAAAAAATTCCATAAATTTATATCCCTCATCATATTATAGGGTTATCACCTATATTAGGAGATAAAAACTTAGGTGTTGTACATTAATAAATTATGAGAAAAGGATGAAATACACTCCACATTGTCAATCAATAAAATTATATGAAAAAAATAATCTATATGATTTTGGTAACCTAGGATCTATAAAGGGGAAAAGGGGATAACATATACATAAGATATTATTTAAAATCAAATAAGGAAATAAAGCATGCAAACAAAACAAAAAGGAAGCAAGCTTTCTTAGATCACCAAATAGAAGTGTTGGTTCTTGGATTAAACAATTAATCAAAATTCAAGATGAAATAAGTATTAATTTGGTAATAAATCCACTTCTTTGGCTAGTGTAACTAATAATAAAAAGTTAAGAGTTTGTTTTTTTAATTGAAAATTTTCTATATATTTATAAAACAAGATATGGTACATCACTTATCATACAAAAAAATGGGTGGAAAAGTCACACCCCATGATAAAAACACATCGAGGGAAAAAAATCCTTAGGACAAGTCAAAAAGGTGGCTAGAAATTGACCGCACCCACAAAAATTACATGACATTGGTTATTGAATAAAAAATTAGAGAGATCATGGTACAAATAAAAATAAAGATAATAATTAAGCAATTGCAACAAACATGAACATCAGGGGAGGTGGAGGAGATAAAATATTCTGAGGCTTACCACCCCATCCTCCCAAGGTAGGAGGATCCTTGTTAATAGTTAAAGGCTCCCAACCCATGTTTTAAAGGGCCTATAAAGTATAATTTTGATTTCTTTCAAGAAAAAATTTTAGATCCAAGCATGGCAATTTTCCTTGGGGAGGTAGACCCCAGCATATGATGTCACCATCCTAGGATGGGAGAGGAGATCCCTAGCCCTTGCCATCACCTCCAGATCTAGACAAGCCACTCGATACACCATGATGAGTAAAATACAAACTAGATGGTGACCATCATGGAGAGTGACTCTTGTGTTTGGTTCTAATCTATTATCAATGTGGCCCATGCCCTTGTCCCTAGGGAGGCAAAAGATGTCATGGGGGCTTAGAAATTTTATGGTTGACCATGCAAAGAACATCTCCCTAGTGATCGAGCAAACTCTAGATGTGGTTAAGTTCAAGACAAACCTTTTCCATTTGGATTTGAATTTAAAGAGTAGAATTAGATGGAATATTAATTATGTTAGTAATAAAAAAACTACGTTATAACTCTTCATGATTAAAAAATCATATTTTATAGATTTATATATTTGAAAAAAAATGTTAGCTCAAAATATCTACCAAAAATAATTATAGTTTTTAGGTAATAAATGTGATTCCCCCAAGAGAGTCATATTCCAAATGAATAATTAAGGTTGAAAGGATTGAAAAGGGAATGTATCTAGTGCCATGCAGATTGTACATGAGGGAAAAACAAAAAGGTGATTAATAGTCTCTAGTTTCTAGTAAGCCAGGTAGATGGGGTTAGGCACTCCTAGTTTCTTGAGTTGGTTTCCCACATGTAGGACCCGATAGAGAAGGAACCATAATAAATGAGTTTTTTGGGTTTCATTATAAGTAAACCATTTAGTGCTAAAATGTCAAATTGAAATCCCATATCTAGAATGAATATTTCATCTAATGTTGAGCATATCATCTAGAATATGACATCGAGTAAGTAAATAATACCCCAATAAAGGAGTGTATTTGGTGAAGGGGGTGGGCATAGGCCAATGCCAATGTAAATTCTCATCAGGTATGGAGCCTTGAATTTCTACAATAACCTTTACATCTGAGTTCATTAAATGAAATTTATTATGATGTTATTTCCATGTGAGTTAGACCCACTTTTCCTTTCAAAAAATATGACTAATAACCTTCAAAACTTTTTTGAAGAGTCATAACTCTTTAACCTAGGGGACTATGAAAAATAGAACATTATGAAAAATTAATAAAGGTGACCACTAAAGGGACTAGGAGTTACTGGAGAGACCATTATTGAAACCCTCACTTACATAGTTAAGGTGAGGCTTAATCTTCTCCCAGGCCTTCTATAGGCTTTGAATAACAAAGCTGGCCTTAATTTATAGGCACTGGGGTAATTAATAAGGAATGAAGTCCCAGGACTTACCAAGCCTCTCTACCACATGGGCATCCCTAAGAGATATAATGAAAGAGAATAATATTCCAATATTTATACCTATAAAGACCTATAATAATTCATTTGGCACCAAGAGCAAGGCCTTAAATTTTAATATCTAGGAGACCTAGTCCCCCATCTTCCTTGGGATGAAAAAAATGTTCCAAGAAACTCTATGGAATACCTTATGTTCTTTAGGGTTATCCCATAGAAAATACCTTAGAATTTTTTATATTTTATTGTAATCAACAATATAATGGTCCCAACAAGATGAATAATACATATGTGTATCTACCAAAACTTTAGAAAATTTTTAAAATTTTCTAGCAAGAGAAAGAGGCTTGGAGATCCAAAAGGAGATTTTTTTTCAACACTCTACACCACATAGGACAATAAATCAGAGGGAAATTATTGAAAGGAAAAATGAATTCCAAGAAACTTAGATTGCACCCTAGGTATAATCCATTGCCATTGAAATTCCTCTAGCCAAGGAGGTTTGGGGCCTAGGGACTATTTATAAGATTGGGTCTTCCTATATTGTGTAGAGGAGCATGAATCCAAGAAAAAAATATGGAGACATTCCATGGAATTTCTAATTGATTATTATTCATCTTTATGTGTGAGAAAATATTCATCTATGAAGTGGACATTTAAAAGTTGTCTATCAGACTGAGGAAGGGAGATACCTTTCACCAAACCCCTAGAAACATAGTTACCTAGGAGATAGTTAAATATTTTTTCTACAAGCACATATAAAGAAGGAGCTAAAGGATATCCTTATTGGATAGTATGATGAATTTGAATTTGATAATATTGGGTGCCATTGATATTGATATAGGCCCCAAAATTTTGAAAAAACATAGTAATAATATGAACAAATCTGGGGTCAAAACCATGTGCATGTCACATGGCCAAAATAAATGACCACTCGATGTGGTCATAGGATTTCTAAAAATTAATATTGAAAAATAAATATTTTTGATTAGAAATTTGTGACCATTCCATACCTTCTTACATAAAAATGACATTATCCAAAATGAACCTATTCTAGATGAAGCCATTTTGCTCATTCCTAACAATTAAATGTATAATGTGCTTCACTCTGAGAGTTAAGGATTTAAAAATAATATTATAGGAGACATTGAGAAAACTAATATGCATCTAATTTGTGATAATTTTAAGATCACCAACCTTAGGAATAAAATTTATGTTACCCAAATTTATAAGGGCTCCCAAAGAATTGGTTAGAACAACTTTACAATAAATGTGATGAAGATCAAAATCAATAGTATCCCAAAAGTTTTGAAAAAATTTACATGGGAAACCATGAATTCTTAGATATTTATCCATTTTCATCTACTTAATAGCCTCATAGAGGTCATTGAGAGATAAGGGCCTATCACATGAAACTCTTTGATAATTAGAGACCTTGTAGGGAACAACCTAGAGGCATTAAAGGAGAGTTGTCTCCCTCTCTATAGAATAAGCTTGCACTAATAAAAAACCATGGTAATGATGAACAAAATCTTATATAATATTAGGAAGTTTAGTAATCCTAGTGTTTCCTTCCTTGATAGCTTTTATTCTATCATCATCTCTACTAGAGTGGAGAAAGGCAAAAATTCCTTAGAAACTTTGTCACCAATTTTTAACTAGTGCATATGATCTCCAAACTAGGCTCCTATATATTTGTTCACTTCATTAATTTAGAGTTTATGTTTCCAACTCACCACTTGAGTTTGAAGGTTGATATTAAAAGGTGACTACTCTATCTCCTATAAAGGCTAAATATACTCATGGTTTGTAGTATTGTGCAAACATCATCTAAAAGAGGCCACTTGTTTACTATATATCTGAATAAATTTTGAAGTGTGATCAAGATCATAATACCACCACTAAATCTAGATAGTATCTCCCTCTATTTGAGGGACCAAGTTCCAAATTTTGATAATATGCCCCACCATTATTTTATACTTAAGGTGGGGAAGTATTGATATAGAATCACATGGAGGTAGGCTTAACTTAAGGTGAGGTCCACTCAATATTAAATTAAATAGGGTGATGATCTTATAAAAAGATATCAAGAATGACTGAAACTAGCCTATCCTAGACTCAGGTAAAATAGAAAAGATCTTACTCAGCTAACAGAGCTCTATCTAGGTGTTGAAGTACCATATCTTCTCCCTATTGAAATTTGGACCAAGTGAATCATAGGGAGACTAAATTATTCCTCTAGTGATGGTCGGGATCAAACACCTTGAGTTTTTTTTACATATAAAACCATGTTTCATGCTCACCAATATACCACTACATTAGAAGTAATCCTTCTTTATCATCTACCAATTCTAATATATTAAAATCACCATAGAGGATATAATGTGCATCTGCGAGAGATCTGGCTAGTCACCTCCACAAGGTGGCCCACTCCACATCATCATTAGAGACATATAAATTACTCAAACCAATGATACAATTATTAATGTCAAAAAGGGTCCACACCACCTAGTGGGTATGGTTTAACCCCCATGAAATAATATTATGAGATAATTATGGATCTATAAAAGTGATAGGCCCATGATGCCTAATGTCATGCCCAGTATCTTGACATATGGCCCCAGGCCAAATTATTTGTGTTACATTCTATATTAAGAAGACAAAAATCTTAAACTTTTGCAAATAGAGAATTTTCATGTTGTAAAAAAGATGATAGTTGTTCTTGATCACATAATTATGTGAAAGATCAATAATACCTCAAGTATTCCAAGAATACACAATCATTAGGTAATATTTAGGTGCATTCCATTTTCCTCTATGAGGCCTTATAACATAATAAACTTAATATACATGAGTTTATTGGGCATGAAAATAGTCATTATAAATGGTTGTCACTTATGGGTCATATATTCTTCATATTTAGGAGATGGATATGGGATGCCAGAGTGATATAATACTATTTTATGATCCAAGGTGACCAACTTCCTTTCTTCCTCTAGAGAACTCACTCTAGGAGAGGGTTGTGATGGTGGTGCTAAAAGTGGCATCTCAACTAGTGAGGCCATATCTTGGATCCTGTGCACAAGATGATAAGATTTAGCAGACAAGACAAATTTTCTAGTAGAAGTCAAAATAAAATTATTTCCAGTAGGTCTATATGAATAATTTTATGTCTTGTTGTTACCTTTAGAGGAATTATTACTTTTTTATTGTTGATGGTAGTCCAACCATATTTCTTACCATTATGATATTTTGCCTCACATTCAAATTTTTATGGAGTAGAGGATGCGTATAACCCATTAGAGGGCATTATTGCATTATATGTTCTAAGGAATTTCACTATAATTAAGTATTTAGGATATTGATATACAAGATACACTAAGTAAAGTGGTTAGAGCCAATTTGTACATCAATAGAATCTTTTAAATCTCAGAATGAATCCACTTTAACATAAACCCTCTTCTAAGGATGAGCCAAAAAGAAATTAGTTTTCTCATAGAATATGAAACACCCTATGTGTTTTATGATCTAGTCTATAAAACACCATAAGGGGAGAGGCAAGCCAAGAAACTCAACCCATATGAAGATGTTTAGTATTTCTTGTTCTAAGACTTGAAAGTCTGGAGTCTAGTGAGAAAACATAACTAAAATGTTATAAATGAACCAAGGCCCATGATTGACAATAACTTTGCAATGCTCTAGGTTAGAAAAGTGAAAAAAAAAGAAGTCATTTGTAAGTTTTTAGACTCCTTCAAGTTTCAAACCATGACCTTGCTAGTGGTTGTGAACACATTGATTTAGAAGGATCTCAAGGGGGACTCAACCAATAAAGTAATCAATCAAATTAATGGTTTCAAATAAATGATAGGCCTTGCTAAATTTTGGAAAATCCAAAACAAAATTAGGTAGTAGAGAGTTAGAATCATTAGCATTACCTTACGGAAGACCTTAGGGACAAGATTCCTTTCATTCTTTTGGGCCATGGTTTTTCTCACTGACTCCAACTTTCTTTGCATTTTTAGATCAAGATAGAGAGATAGTGGTCATTAAATAAAGATTACCCATACCTCCCAAAGGGAAAATCATTAATAAAAATCAACAATTAATGTAAACAAAGAAATATCCTACCTAGATCTATGATGATTGGTAGCATGGAAGAGACCTAAAATCTCATAAATGAATAGATTCAACTGAGGGTTTCATCTAAAAAAATATCAATGAGTAAGATTTCTAAAAATTATACTTAAGATTTTTCATTTCCCAAGTTAAGAGTTTGAAATGTGGTTTTTAGGAAATGTGGGTAGTTGAAAATCTATCTATTTAGCTCATGGGAAAAATACACATTCGAATCCCATTGTTTAGTAGGATAATCCCACTATTCTATAGAATAAATATAGTAAACATGAAACTTAGTGATCTTGTCATTCCATAATACTATCTCATAGTTTATCAAGTTATTTTTTTATTTTAAAATTTAAATGTAATAGTATGATCCCATCATTCTATAGTGTGATATCACCAATACACAGAGCATTCTCTTTAATGTGTAGAGTGCTCTCATAATTTTCTTGAAAACACAGAGACAAAAAAATAATGGAGTGATATTTATATTACACAGTTTAATACCACTAACTATGAGGAGTGATACCACCAAAATGAAAATTTATCCCAACAATTTTCAAAAAATAAAAACATGTATAAATTAGTATAAAATAAGAAAAAGCAAGGTTAAAGTTATATATTTTTTCAAATTAAAAGATGCTTGAAGGTTCTCAAGAATATTATGGAGTATGTATGTCCCACTAGGCATGTCAAATGTAGATCATTAGTTTAAGAGAGATTAGTTAATTTTTTATCTACTAAAACCAAAATATGTTTAAAAATATGACATCTCAAGCATGATTCCTTCGATTAGGCAAGGTATAGGATAATTCAAACAAATAAAAAGATATAAACCAAAAGATATACCTTTCTAATGGATTCATTCTAAAAGCTAGATGTAAACATGTTTGTGCCTGGATTGTAGATCTACGAGTCTTTATCAATGTCACTTTTTCATTTTTATTACATCTCCTATTGTCTAAAAATAGTTTTACTTGATAAATTTCAAGAATTGTTGAAGCTCTTGCTAGATTTCTGCATAGTAATTCTATAACCAAAATCTTATTTTTAATTTAAAATGGGCTTTGTATTTATAGATTTTATAAATTAACTATAGATGTCAGATCAAGATCAAGATTAGTGGTGGAGATTAAATCAAAATTTAGCTAATAAATGTCACTAATATTTTGGGTTTGGGTTTTCATTTATTATGCATGGCTTGCATTTATGTATTTATGTTGATATTTTCTTGTATTTATGCCAATGCTTGACAAATTTATGAGTGATGTCATGATGATGTCATAGTTAATATTTTTTGGATATTTAAATATTTTATAATTATAAATTTATTCAATTTATATGTATTTTGTGCTTATCCATTTGATTTATTTTGATAGGTTAATTAATCTAGATTAGCCTCCATGTGATTTATGCAACATAAAAATGTAATCATTTATTCTAGTTAAATAACCCTAACACATCATTTAAAAAACAAAAACTTGTCTTGGAGTGAATTAGATAAATCTTATATTTTGTGTAGACACCCCATTTTGGCCATAAATATGTTCCAACCAGACTTCAGATTGATTGCTACCAAACAATGCAAATTAAACTTAAGAATCATTGAATGTCCCAATTTCATCCACACATCAGACATTAATGCTTATAACCATGTTGAGACATACCTATTTGAGTTATTATCATGTACACAACATTAAATTCTCATATATTCATACCCAGTCAACATGGGACCTATAAATTGGCAGGTTGTCCTTTAGACCCATTAAATTGGGCACTTAAACAATTCCTAAAGTGAAAAAATGCTAAGTAGAATGAATTAATTAAACATATCAAATTATATGATTAAATAAAATTTCCCTTTGAAATTAGTGAAAATAAATTTTGTAAAAATTAAATTTCAATAAAATTGATGTCATGATGATGTCATCATTCTCAAATTCAAATAATAAAAAATATCTCCCTTGAAGCCTTAAATTCAAAAATTGGGAGCCATAATTAATAAATGACATCTCTATCATAAATATTAATTGCTTATCCCCTCCTTAAATCAATTGGTGTAAAACTAAACCTAGCTTCACTTAGATTAGAGTTAGTTTGAAAGGCTATAAATATAAGTTCCAAAATGATTCTAAAATAATTTCTCAAGCCAAATTTATAATGTTCAATTGTTGAGAGTCAAAGCATTCTTGTAGTGTTATAATGCAAAAACATTGCCAAAGTGATAAGGATAAATGATTTAAGGAGAAAAATTGTCAAAAAATCTTTTAGAACACTACCAAGAACATTCCTCCATGGCCAACATGTAACTCTTGCTCTCAAGGAAGGTAAGTAATGCTTGTTTTATCTTCCATTGTGAGTTACTTGTATTATTATCTTATTTATTGAGTGTTTAGACTTGACGTGTTACATTATTAGTATGTTTTTATTTGGTTTTTGTTATATTAAAACTTTAATAACTCCCCTCATAGATTCCTATGATCACATAATAGCACTCCTAGTGGGACAACTCTTCATGAGCGTGCACCTCACAAATTCTTATTATTGTCTCTTATTCTATTTTTTTTCTAAAAAATAACCCATAAATTCATCATAAATTTTGATGGATTAAATTTATTTTTATATTTTTTAAAGTATGTTTTTATGTTTCTTATTAAAATCTTCTAAAAAATTTCTTGAAAAAAATCTATATTTTATCATTTATCATCAAATTAGTGACTGCCACTTTTGTTTTACAATTTTCTTCTAAAAAATGGTTGATACAAGGATCATAACATTTTTTATATTCACTTTTTAAATCTAAAATGTTGAAAATATGTGAGGATATGACTTATGAACAACATCCCAAATTTTTTGTGAATAATTAATGTATATTTGATAAGTTATAGTTAAAACATTGACTACATTATTTTATGTTTATTTATGTTTAATTTTGTTTTTAACATTGATTTTTCAAGTTGATTTTTCTCTTTGGTCCAAACAAACTTCAACCAAGTTTTTTTGCTATTTTTATAAAAAAAATAGAAAAAATATTGTATCGCAAAACTTATTCACCCCCATATTATATTTATTTTGGTGCTTTTTAAAAATTGAATAAAATAACTTTCATTTTCTTATTTCAAGTTTTTACAAAGGCCAAACTTCTATCATGTTTTGACTAATGTTAATAAAAAAACCTCCATTTTAGTTTGAGTTCTTAAGATACTTTCTGATTCTTGTTTTTTTTAGATAGTTTTAATTTCATGGGTTATATTCTTATATTTTGACAAATAGAAACTATAGTGTGTATGGTCTCCCCCCATCCCCTTTAGGGAACTAGGGTGAGCAAAAATGTTTGGTTTATTGCCATTTTTTGTGTGGTCTTGTTGGAAAGAATGTCATGTATGATCTCCCAATACTCAAGTGACTCGGGTGATTCAAAATCAACATTTAGTGTCTTTCTATTTTCATTTTTTTATGCATTTGAATTGTGGGTAGGAGTTCATCGCATCCCCAAAATTTATTTAAGGGTGAGTTGACTTGGGGTTTTATATCGCAACATTGTACCAACCCCACTCCATACTAAGGTATATAAATTAGGGCACGTGATACTAATATTTCCAAGGGGATAAGCGGATAGCCTTTCCAATCATAATGAAAACTTGGGTCAATTCTTGATAAACATCAGGTTCTACTAAGCAGTACATGGTTGAAATCACTATGCAAAAGAATAGACCCTTACATAATAAGTTAGAAATTATGAACCTAATTGATGTGATTGTGCCCTTATGTTAGCCACACTTGGAATAATTGAGTGCTTTTAAAAGTTATATATTATTAATCAACCCCACTTATCACATAATTTCTTTCTAAATGTTGAGTGATCCTCACTCTAACTTCATGCCACATATTAATTATTGAGAGACAAAGGGGGAATAAAAAATCTACCTACACATGATATTTAATTTCTAGATTAATAATTAATCCCTCACAAGCATTGGTATATAAATGGAAACTTTTGAATTAGCTACACACATCTATGCCAATTATAGGTATATGGTGGGACTTTTGTGCTATTCGTATTTTATTTTATTACATGAGTGTTTTGAGATTACAAATTGTTTTTTTTGTTCAAAATGAGTTCATAACTATCACAATTTTTTTTATCACACTTTCACCCAAGAGGTTTTATTCTATCTATTTGGTGTCAGACTTTTGCCTTAGACTTTTTCTCCCAATAACATTTGTGTGTGTGTGTGTCACTTGTTTAAATGGGGCATCATTACACTTCCCATTTTGTCCTAATTATTTTCCTTGGATTTTTGAATCCAAAACCATTGTCATAACATTCTATTCAATTAGTGTCATTTAGATTCTCACATTATTCAAAAAATGTTACCTTGTTTCAAACCAAGTTAAAAATCACATGCACCTTTGGTCTAAAAATGGTGTCATTATGTTGTACATTTGGGTTTAGGATGTTCTTGATTTTCAAAAAATAAATATTTTAAACCAAGTTCATAATTTATCTTGGAAAGTTCAAATTCAAAATTGATCAGTCTACACATATGTCTTACTTAATTTTGGCTTAGGTGTTTACCTCTCACCTTTGAATTATGAAACTTAGACTAATTATTTGCTTGCTTAAAGAACCCCTCTTGCCTAGATCTAGGAAGTGGTTTATTTTCATGTGACTACAGTTGATTTTTAACCTCGAAATAAGGTTAAAAATCACTTTTTAATTATAACTATAAGCATAGTTAGTTTACATTGAAGCCTTGCTTATCACTTGGGCTTAAATGTTTTAATCATCACTCTTATTCTGATTACTTGAGATTGACTTTCTAAATTAGTTATAGGAAAGTGCCTAGAGTGAATGATTTTATACCAAGGTCAAGTTTGTTTTAAAATCCATGTGTCATGATTGAGTCAAGTGTTTAAAACTATTTGCCTTAGATTTAGATTAATTACAAGTTTTTACCTTGACTTAGTTTATTTTAAAGTCTAGCTTTGTGCTTTTTTACCAAATACATAGTGTTTCCTTAAAGTTTTTAGATCTAGTTCATGCATTTTTAAGTCTAGCTTTGTGCCTTTTGACCAAAGAACTCACTTTTTCATCCAATATTAGATTTGTTTGGAATACCTTGTCAAGACTAAGATTCAAATTTGCCTTTCATTTGACCATTTATGTGAGATGCCTTAGAGTATGGGAGATATTTGAGACCAATTTTCCATTGATTTATTTTAAGAAGAGCTCCATTCTATGCCATGTTTAGACCATTTATATAATTAGACCAACTTTTCCATCTAGAACAAGTTTTAGGATGTTTGCAAGCATTGACCAATCTTTTTTAGATCGTGTTTCAAGTGTTATATGAATTTTGGACCTTTTTTTATGATAGATAGTCATAAAGCTAAGCATGCCTTGATCAATTTTATTTTCAAGTGCGTAGCTCATGTTTGTTTTCAAGACTAAATTCACTTTTCCTAGACCAATGCCAAGTTATGTGGACCACGTTCAAGACTATTTTTTAGTCTAATACTATCCTCTTTGGGATAATTACCTAACCTAGCCATGTCAATTATCATACGATGATATTTCCCTTATTTGGTCCAATTAAAGTACCAAGTTCACCCTTTCAATGATAAAGATAGTCAATCCCATACTTTTGTTAGTAATCCTCCTTTGGCCTATGTTATCAACTAAAAACTACAACACCCATTCATTATCATCCCAAACCCTCTTCCATTAGGCTACATTTGCAACAAATATTCATAACATCCATTCATTTCCATTTCAAGCCCTCATCCTTTGACCTATTTTAGAAACTAAGCTCCATAGTGCCCATTCATTACCATTCAAGGCCCTCTTCCTTTGGCCTACATTAGCAACCAAGCTTTGTAGTGCCCAAGGATTACCATTCCAAGCCCTCATATTTTGGCCTACATTAGAAATCAAGATCCACAACACCCATTCATTGCCATTCTAGGCCCTTCCAAATATGGTAGTCCATTATTCAAACAAAGTTGCATAATTATGAATGGATGGGTCACAGTTAACATCCTAAACCCATAGCCAACGTTTATTGAGCCCATATTTTATGAGCCTACTTACAAAGAGCTTAGTATTAAACCATAACTCATTCTTCATCCATTAACAACCTTCCCCGACTTTAAAAAATACATGCCAATCTTTGAACCATAATATATCTAATCATTACCTCTCTAAGAGCCATTATTCGAAGACCAACATGTGTCCAAATTTTATATTTTATAACCAATTGTAATCCAAGGCCAAAATAACCAACCAATCTATGATTTTTTTGTTGAAACACCTATTTTTGATGAGTTAACATATGTCTAATTAGTCTTTGACCATTTCCCTTTGGTTGATGAGTTTTAATTTGACAAGTTAGTCTTTGTTGAGTCACCCCCTAATGATTATAACCACCTTTGGGAAAATCATTATTTTTATCATTGCTTATTTTTAAGGGTCCTCACTTTGACAAGCTAGTATATATGGAGTTTCCTATTGACCATTTTAATTTTTTTTAGAAGCCTCAATTTGACAAGCCAATCTTTATGGAATCTTTATTAGTTGACACAATTTTTAAAGATCCCATTGTTTAAACCTAGGCCATTACTTATCCAATACTAGAAATTCAACTAACAGCTTTGTCACAACACTAGATGAAAAATCAACATTTAATTTAGGTTCTTTTCTTGAACCAATATCATATTTAACATTAGAATTATAATTAACTTTAGTATCAACATCATACTTAGAGTCCCTTGAGTTAGATTTAGTTTTAAAATCATAATAAATTCATGGTTGTTACAACATTGGTTACACATGACTTGTAAATCAATTTGAATAATTTTGTGATCCTTCCATGATTTTTGAATACAATTAATTTATATTAGACACAAGTTATCCTAGTATCTTCTATGAGGATTGTGCTACCTCTTAACATTCCATTACTAATTCACATGCTATTAACATTGCCCAACATAGCTATTCTATTAACATTTAACTTCCTAAAGTGTCGATTGGGCTTGACAGAATCACACATTATTGAATTGCCTCCATGGGGAGATATATTTTTAAGAATACAAAGGGGATCAAGACCACATTTATCTAATAAAATAACAATCTCCTAGTGAAACCTTTTTATAGGCTCTAGGGGGAAATCAAAGTCTAAACTCAACATCTTCTAATGAGACCTTATTTGAGGTAATAGAAGACAATCAAAGTCAAAATTTAGTGTTCCTTAGTGAAACCTTTTTAAAGGTGATATGGGATAAATAAATATAATTTTATTGGTGAAAACCTCTTCAAGGCATCAATAACTAAGGACAATAATTATTCAATGCTTGATGAAGAAATTATTAATGATAAAATCAATACATATTCCAATCTACAACATAATCAGATGGAAACATCTCTTAGACCTAAACCATAAAAAAATATAGTGTTCCTATCAAGAGCATATTTATAAATATTTGGCCCTACCATAACCAAAATTATGTTAAATCTAGAATCAACAACATTATGTGTGTATACAAATCCTGATCTTCATGCATTGCCCAACCATTATAAATTCCATTATGATCCATCTCTTCATTGCCAAATTAGAAAATTTATCCAGTATATGTCCATATTTAGCATCCTTAGATGCACTTTCCTTTAAAAAGGCTATGAATACATCTTATCTTGAAGTTTGAAGAAAATATATTCAATCGTCAATGAAGATCACAACAACATTATTAGAATCCAAATCAGTGTATGTTATTGACAAAGCAATTATTCATAAGTGGCATGGGATAGTAATTTAAATAATTAATTATTATCATTCAATTATATGTTGATCATGACATGCATCTCCACATTACCAAGAACAACATAATAATTTACCTTTCCTTTCCTTTACCATTATTTCATACCTTGCCATTTACCTTACTTATCACTTGGGGGCAACCTTATTACCATTTTAGCCAATTGTAATAACACAATATGAGCTTGATGAACTGATGAACATAATACATATCAAGTGTTTTTTATCTTGAGATACCCAAGGTATTGTCTATGAGGATCATTTATCATCATACAATAATATCACCTTCCTAATACCATATTATATATTGTTCCTTTCATACCTTCCCTAATTGGCCAGAGTTGTTTACCCTCCCTTACCCACCCCTTTTTACCTTGGTTCCAATCCATTGGTGCTTAGGGAACCTTTAGAAATTAGATTCAGATGAAGTTTCAACAATTGATTTAGTATGGTGATTCATTGAACACATATTTTTTAGAACAAAGCAGTATCTTTGGGTAGTATGATAGTGGTTTGGAAATTGCATTCTTCATTGTTGTCATGTTCTATCTCATTTTTGATACTAATGATTGTAAATACCTTTAAAAAAACTAGTATCATTAACCCATTCTATTATTTCCTCATTATAATCACCTTTGGGAAAATTAATAACAACCCTTTTTTATCCACATTATTGTGTCATTGTTCTATAGTTTGTCATTTACCTATTTATGAGCTTACTATTAACTTGTCATATTTTTATGTTATAAGGTGGAACTATAGTGAATCTAGGTCTCATTTAGGACTATGTAGGTAGTGATTAATTCATCTTGAGGTTAGATCAGTCACCCCTTTAGCATGCTCTCTCCATTTTGTGATCAAGCAAAGCCACACTCTTACCATTTTATGAGTAACTGAAATCACACTCTCACCAGTTTATGAGTTGGACCATTTTGTATCTCATAATTCTTAATTGAGTTGAGATGCATCAAAAATTTAAAAAAAAAATAATAATTCAAAAATCCCTAAACATATAAAATGACCTAAAAACTCCTAAAAATAAAAAATCAGAAAAATTGGCTTAAAATTTCCATGTGAGATATAAATCCATGAAAATTTTCTAATATGGGCCATTTTATCTATTTAGATTAAATTTTGGACCACCTTATTCTTTTTTCTACCATTTTAAGAGAAGTACATTGGCCTAAGGTCCACACAGACTATGTAGGTAGCATTTGGATACATGGGGTATCTCATGTTAGCTTGACCACCACTTCACCTTCTTTTATTTTTTAACCACTTCTTTGACTTATATATTATAGGAATGCTAGATATTTCGCAAGTAACCACTTGTCATTTAGTTTCCCCATCCTTATTGGCCTTATTCTTACACTCTCATCATTTTTTTAGTTGATTTTATTATCACTATGCGTTTAAATTTGATGCACTAATGACCACTTTGATTTTCTTATACTCTTATCATTTTGTGAACAAGTTTTATTTAAACTATCTCACCATTTTATGAGTAACCATTTCCTATGCTCTCACTATTTTGTGAGCTCTCTCATTCCAAGCCATAAAATGTAGTATACATTATGAATTACTAATTCCATTCATTTTTGGATGCTTGTCTCTTTCCTTTTAGTGTGGTTTTAGCCTAAACCATACTCTTATGCTCACATAATTTGTTTGTGTTGACTCTTTAATAATTTTGAACATAATCCCTATCTTTTTATATGAACTCACCATTTTGTGAGGTCATTCCTATTTTCTTCTATGAGTCAATCATATTTTATAGATAATCATTTTCTTCTATTCCATATTCTAGGAGAACTACCTTTGGCTTGAAGTTTACATTGGATATTTTGTCCAAGGAACAATGTAGGTAACATCCACTTGCCTAGTGCATCTAGATTTAGCTCAGCTATCCCTTCCTTTTCATCTACCCCCCACCCCATTTTGTTTGTTTTGTTTTGTTGTCTCCTATAGCCTAGGGGAAATGTTTGTCATCTTATTTGTGTCATTATTCCCTATAACCTAGGGAAAACCATTTGCCTTTCATTATTATTTTATTTTAATTGTACCATTGTTGCCTAGCCTAGGGGTCACCTTATTGCCAAGAGAAACACCTCTATTACACATGAACAAATAATTTATATTATATTTTTACTAACATTATGATTACCCATTATTTGTATTTTGAATTTGACTATTCAAAATAGTTTTTTTATTGTATTTTTATTTACTTTGGATTGTTTCTGTTGTTTTATTTATTTTTTTGCCATGGTTACTTATTTTTATTGGTGCTTTGTTCTTTGTTTATTGATTTTTTTTTATTGGTGTTTTGTTATTTGTTTCTTTTTTTATTGGTGTTTTTTTATTTGGTATTGTTTGTGTTTGTTTATTTGTTTTATTTTTATTTACCTTTTTTGAATTTTTTTTCTTGGTTGTCATAGGATTATTACACTTTATTTACACTTGAGTCTTGATTACCCATTTATTGTACTCAAGTTGTAAGTTATTGTATGTTTCTACACTTAGTTTATTGTAGTATATTCACATGGGATTTGATTATTCATATCTTATGCCTAAGTGATTTATAATTGAATTTAAATTGATTTTAATCTACTTTGGATACAAATTATTACTATAGTTTTCTATAACTATGATATATAATATCCCAAACTACATCAAAATCAGGCCAAGGGATCTATTTGATAATGTACTGAGAAGTACGTTTCCTTATTTAAACTTGGAAAATCCTAACCTACCCTAACATTACCCAAATGAAAAATAATTAAATCCTAAATGATTTGTAATCACTTATAGTTAGGATGTGCATATCCACACTATAAGGTACCCTAAATTCATGTGTATCCTCTATTTTGTCTTAATTTTACTTTATGAGTACATATTAAGTACATAATACCCCTTTCCTAATTTACCTTACTAGGGCAAAGATGAATTTTATCATGCTTCCATCCACCCTATTGGGGAAAACCACTATGCCAATGATTATAATTACCTTTGGGGAAATCATTATTTTTATATTTATCCACCCTACTAGGGCATTTTCATTGTGCTAATGTTTATAACCACCTTTGGGTAAATCATTATTTGTACCCCTACCCTATTAGAGTACCTCATTATTCTAATTATTATAACCTCCTTTGTTAAAAACATTCTTTTCATCTTCCCTACTAGAGTATTTCATTGTGTCATTGATTATAACTTCCTTTGGTAAAATCCATATTTTCACCCCTATTATTTATAGGTCACATTATTTCTTTATTTTTGAGATAATATTCACCAACCTTATTTAACACTCACTCCCTCAAGGGGGCATCCAGAGCTTATCCATCACCTTCTAGGGAATTATCCAAGGCATTAACAAATTTTTCATTCTTTGATAATATGTTACTTTTCCTATATCTTGAAACATCTTCCTAAATTGGGGAAAACTATAGATACCCCATTTTGGCCAAAAATGTGTTCCAACTAGAATTTAGATTGATTTCTACCAAACAATGCAAATTGAGCATAAGAATCACTAAATGTCTCAATTTCATTCATATATCAGACATTAGTGCTCAGAATCATGTTGAGGCATCCCTTTTTGGGGTATTATCTAATACGTAATAGTAACCTCTCATAGATTCATCTCCAATAAAATCATGAACTATAAAATTAATAATTTGACCTTTAGACCCATTAAGTGGGAAACTTAACCAATTATTAATGTGAAAAAATATTAAGCAGAATGAATTAGTTAATCAAATAAAATTAAATGCTTAAGTCAAATTTCCATGTGTATTTAGTGAAAATTATTTTTTTAAAAAAATGAAATTCCATTAAAATTGAGGTCATGATGATGTCATCATCCTCAAAGTCAAGAAATTCAAAATATCTCCGTTAAAGCCTTAATTCAAAAATGAAGAGCCATGCTTAATAAGTGGGATATTTATCCCCAATATTAATTTCTTGTCCCCTCTTTAACTCAACTAGGGCTAAACTAAAATTAACTCACTTCGGTTAGATTTTTTTTGAAAGGATATATATAGAAGTGCCAAGATAATTATAAAATAATCGCTCAAACCAAAGTTATAACTTTCAATTGTTGAGAGACAAAGCATTCTTGTAGTATTATAATGAAAAAAATTGTTGAGGTGATAAGGAGAAATAATACAAGGAGCATTGTTGTCAAAGACTCTTTGAGCATATGACCAAGCACATTCCTCCATGGATAACATGTAACTCTGGCTCTCAAGGAAGGTAAATAATGCTTATTTTGTCTTCCATTATTAGTTGTATTTTTCTCCTTCTCCTTAAGTGTTGATGCTTGAGATGTTAGATCATTAGTGTGTTTTCATTTAGTTTTTATCATACTAAAACTTGAATAATTCCCATTTTGGATTAATATGATCACAGTGGGTTATAGTGCATTTACATAATTAGTGATGCCCCAATGTGTTATAAAATATGGATGTAAAGTGTGTAGACTAATCTAGTTGTTTTAGTGATTTATGTGTTATTATAAGAAATTGATTTTTGATTGAAATTTTGACATGAAAGTGATGATAATTAGTGTCTACAATTAAAATATAAAAGATTAATTATGAAAAATTTCTACATAAAAACATAAGATATAAAATAAACATACATTAAGCATATAATTTGGAACTTGATAAATATGTAAAGATGTTAAAAGGGGAAAGAAAAAATAAAAATTACTTATTTGTAAATTATATGATGCAAGACTGAGACTGAGTTTGAGACTATGTGACTGTGTGAAATGAATCTAAATTGAGAACATGGGTATACTTGATCTCTAGACAAGGTTACACTATCTAGACTAGAATATGTCATGATGAATTTTATAGGGAGTACTAACATCTAGTGGGATTTATTTAATCTATGTAAAAATGGCTATGTGCATTGTCATGTATTGGTATTGTATATGTATTTTGTTCCATTCTATCTATCATAGATGTCAATATGTACATTCTTCTTCACTTGAAACATTGGCTCAATAGGTAATGATATATAAATAAGATAATGGGTTAGTGTATGCAGTTGTGCTTAAACTTAGCACCCCTTTTGTTGATATATACCTACATACAAACACTATAATTAGTCATCAAGATCCATGTATTTATTTAATTTTATGGTAGTGTGTGTGAAATATTAGTGAAATTTTAGATGTTAGTGTAACCCTTATGTAATTAAGTGATTTAATAATGACATTTGACCTCAAAGGTATATATAAACTTAGCTTTGGGATACTTAGGCTACGTGGAATATAAATTAGGGAAAATATGTGATTTTATATCAATGTGTACTTTGATATTCTAGTATTTTTCAATCATTTGAGCCTCTTACCATCTAGTGGATAAATGAATAGAACTTATATAATGGTATTTTAGGAAATTTATTCAGACGGTACTAATGAATCATGTAGGAACACTTATTATGTGAATCTGATAAAATAAAAATTATTTGGAGGGAGGATGTGGATAGTGGATTTAGATGCTACCGACATGCATGATAGTCTTAAAAGAGTGGATTTGTGTAGAGAATAGAAGTAGCTAAGTTGGAAGCATAAATTAGCTAAGGATATGCTTAGGCTGTCTAGAATGTGGAATAAGAATATTAGTTTATAATTTATTTAAATGGTAAGGGTCATCTATATAGAATTTAAGGAAGGATTATCAAATACTAGGAAATTGGCTAGATAAAAGTGCATATGAGAGGATTATTACAAGTACATTGTTTTAGAATTAAATGTTAACTTATGTGATTAAAATAACTTTAGCATCTAAAATTAAATTTAAAATCTTACAAAATTCATGAGGATTTTGACAAATATGATCTATAAAATTAGAATATAAATTAACTTATATAGGATATACCCTATTAAGATTATTCACTCCTAATTATCAACACTATTAAATTGAGAAGATTTGATAAGTGGAAGCTCAATTCAATATTTCAAAATATCCTTCATGTCATCCTTTTTTGATGACATATCTTTCTTCACAATTATCTTGAGATAAAATCTCTATCAGATTTATTGGCTAACTTTGAATCTCTTCATATTATTCCTAATGAGTATTCACACTATGAAGGTCCCCCTCATTGAGAATAATGTAGATAATTAACTAAAAAATACTTTATCCACTAACATCCTTATTTTTGTTCAAGTTTTCATTAAATGATTCAATGGTCTTACTTTTGGAGAGTGTTTTTAGTCTCATTACATGTTGGACATTTTATTGACTGGTGACCAAGGCTTTTCGTGTTAGCATCTTCCTACTTCCCAAGATTAGTTCTATGGTGGTGCTTCACTCTAGCACACTTACCATAGTGTGGGATATGTAGATTTTAGACTTCGGTTCTTTGGTCTTCTCTCTTTTATTTCATTTTTTATATTTTTGGTTGTTTTTATTTTTATATTTATTCATGTCTCCATTTTTTCTTTGGGAGGATTCTTTTATCTCTTTTGGTGTAATCTAATAGGTAGATCCTTTTGTACCATAAGTTAAGGGCCCCTTTTGCTTATTATTATCTATTAAAAACATGACCATATAACACTTTGTAAAATATGAGTAACAAGAAAGACATGTATAAATAATATATGTAGCTCAACATGGTAAAATGTAATAGAAATATATAATTTATGATAATGTGACCTATAGAATAAGATGTCTCCAACATTGACATGGCCTAGATATAGGAAAGTCTGAAATCTATACATCAATATATGATTTGTATCTCATTTTAGTCATACTAAAATTCAATTTGTGTAACTTGAGCATAACTTGTGACACCAAAACCATAAGTCTCTACTACTTTCTTTATAGCCCACTTAGGCATGTTTTCACTATTTCCCAATCATTTGAAGCCTTCTAGATTCAACCCTTGTTGTCCCAAACCCCTCTTTTAGGGGTATATCTATCCCCCAAGGTCCCTTTCACCTTAGACAATAGTGCCATAAGTTAGACTAAAATGTTGGGACCTAGGGTGTCCACTTTCTAATTTTATTGTCTAAGTCCACAATAGCCTAAAATGATCATATTTTCTTGAATCCTTATCTTTTACCTTGTCAGCCTAATGTGAGTTCATCTAACCCAAGATCACTAGTTTACCTATAAAATCACATTCAAAGGTCATTTATAAGGGTTGAAAATCATTCAAAAGGTACAAGCTATAAATATACTAAAGCACACTCAAATAAATCTTCTTATTCTCTGCATACAACCAACATTATTATTTCTAGGCTATCCAAGCTCCCATACCAATCACAAGTCATCTCAATATTACCTAAATTCACATACACTTACATTACATACACAAGATTGTATAATACACATTCAAATTGGGATAACTACATTGGCCTCGATCCCTCTTTAGAGTATTAGTATGTAAGTAGTGTGCCCCCACACAAGGTGTGATTACAAGTTCAGTGCATATTACACACTAACCCCTTTTTCCAATTGGATTTGAGATCACCTATCAAGCATGAATAAAAAATAAGACCTTTGAAGACAAAATCAATTTCACACAAAGCTTAATGAACAACTATGGCTTGATATTTAAAGCATAGGGTTTCCTAGAGAAGATGAACAAAACCCAAAAAGCTCAAAAAACTCAAACACTAACGAATATAGCTCCAAAACATGGACTAAAATATTGGACCTTTAGGTGTCCCATTTTTGGTGTTCCTTTCTAGGTAGAGAACAAACTTTTGGATCTTATTTCTAAAAATCTACCTAGCTAGAACAATAATTTGCAACCTCTATCTCCTCTATCTCAACCCAAAATTAGCTACGTTTTACTCTCTATCCCCTTATTTTCTATTTTTATAAATCAATTAAGCACTTCTAGATTCAATAAATTAGTAGGTTAATTAAGCTATATTTATTTACTAATTTTTACCTTAATCTATACCCCCTTACTATTTAGGAAATCAAACCTAAAATTTCCCAAATTTAATAAAACATTTGGTGAACCTGACTTACTTCAAATTTTCACACAAAAACCCTATAAAACCTAGGGCTAATTACTTCTAATTTTTGTAATATTTTCCTAAATTTAAAAATAAAAAAACTACAAATTAATTTAAATATTTTTAATAATTCACTTAAACCCTAGTTTGCACATACTAAGTCTTATTTTCATACAAACACTTTCAAACCACTAGGAAAATTATATTACTAATTTTAGAAATATTTTTAGATTTTTTATTAAAATTTTCAAGCTCAATTTTACAAATTTATAACAAAATTTTTAAATTATTACATTAATTTTGAAAAAAAATCATTTCAAAGCCCTAGTTACAACAACTAAATCCCAATAATTTTCAAGTAATATTACATTTATTTTTTGCAAATTTTGATTAAATATTAAAGTCATAAAATCACTTCAAATTTCAAAAATTCATAGTAAATTCCAAAAACATTATGTCTCAAAATCCTAGTTGCATCTACTAGGTCCCATTTAAGAAAGTAATTTCTCATAAGTTTTTGAATTTTATCTTGCATACTTAGCTCAAAAAATCAATTTAAAATTCAAAAGTTTAGAGTATTTTGCAAATAATATTTTTGAAAAATCCCTAATTGCACATATTAGGTCTTATTGCTTCTTGAGTATCACCTAACACCAATAGCTAAATGACAATAATGATGCTCACTTATTTACACATGCTTATTACATTTCTTGTAAATAATAAAGAAACCATAATGGGCCCTATCATGTATATGAATGATGAAGTATATCATATGTTAGTACAAAGTTTCATTCTTTGTTTTGCATGTTTACTTTTTATAGTATGGAATGATATCCAACAAACTATCTTTGCATATATTAAGACACCTCTTTTCCCACCTCCCTTATAACCCATCTTCCATTTTTACTACTATTGCATGGTTGATTTCACCATCCCAGAAGTCACTACCCATTGCCAGAGATCCCGACTAGCACCTGTCATCCCTCCACCCCCTCACCCTATCAATTATCTATGCTCTCCTTCCACACACACTACTAATACTATATGAATAATTGATAATGTGGTTAGAGTTATTACTCAAAGTTCCATTATCCCTCCTCCACCCACCTAAGAACTCAATAACCCACCCGTTCCATCTTGTCCCCCACCCGGGTCCCTTACAAAACAAACTCAAATAAGGCATATGATATTGTGGATCAGTTGTACAATATTGTAGAAAAAATTTAAATGTTAGAATTGCTCTAGAAAGCTAATGTGTTTAAGGACATTCTCAATTAGGCACTCACTTAGATGTCCATGTCAGCTAACTTTGAGCCTTATTATTTTGCATCAATAGTCAACAAACTAAAAAATATAAAAGATGTTAGTTATTTTGATAAAGAGGACACACCAACTTAGGTAGTTATTGATCAAAATTTACCACTATTCATAAAAATTCAAATCAAAACTAATGTATTAAAAAGAGTTCTAGTTAATAGTGGTGCTAGGATAAATATATGCAATATCACATTATTATAAGCTATGGGTGTAGATATGGCATCTATGTATAATTAATATAAGATTATTAAAGGGTTTGATGGCATACCATGACAAACATTTGGCACCTTTGCATTCGATATCATGGTAGGGCCCAAAACCCTTAATACCCAATTTTAGGTTATGCTTAGTCCTCTCCATTATAATATTTTACTTGGATGACCATGGATACATGTAATGGAAGCCATTCCTTCTACTTTACACTGATGTGTCAATTTCATTCATGATGGATATCTTTACACATGTTTAGTAGATAATCAACCATTCAAATATTGTCAAGTTATAGAGTCATCTACAACTATTTTCCTAGATGGGAAACCTTCTCTTATCGTGTAGTCATCACTTCACCATATTCCTCTTGATAAAATAAATACACATGAGGTGGGAGAGACCAACACCTCTCACATTCCTCCAATTCTAGATATATCTCTAGATATAGATGCCCAACCAGTTATAACAACTTCAGTCACTCTAGTAGTCATAGTAACTATAGTTTTTACACTTATGCCATCACCAACAATAGTTATATCAATGTTAGTTTCTCCCATAGATACATCTCCTCAAGATGATATAGATACTCTCACAACATCATCATCTTATCTTACTATATATATTGAGACTCTTATTTCACAATTACCCCTTGTGGTAAATTTAGATTTACCTTATGTACATGATGTTGATACAAATTCTTAGGCTACTTCAGATGATGATTATACAACACCCACACTCATAGGTAATTATCTATGTGGATTGAACTTTACACCAGTTGGCCAAGGAAAATATTGAGATGATTTTAGAGAACTTATTAAGCATCCTACGTCAATCTTAGCATCTCACAACAAATTCTTAATATATACTCCATATTCATGACAAAAAATAGATTGTTGTGCACATATAATTAGCATGGGTACTTCTGCAAATAAAAAGATAGTCATTCAGACCCAGGTAGGAAATACACAACATCAACCAAAATTTTTTCTATAGATTTTACTTGATCATAAATTAATCAAGCTTCTTACAGTACAACATAGATCTATCTATAGATTATCACAAAAGGAAGGTAACCCATTTGACCTTTTTCATAGGATCACTGCCCATGATATCGACTCATGTACAACCTTAAAAAAAAAAAAACTACAACATCAAGGCATTATTTAGATCACAACACCACCAACACCACCAACACCACTACCAGTGAAATCACTTACCAACAAGACTAAATGACCAAGAGCAAAAGCAACATCTCCACAGCCAGAGCAACCCTCAATTCATATTCAATTTTATGACAACATGAACATAGTGCTTATAACATATGATGATACTTACGATGATGATATCAATGCATTTGATGATGAATAAAATCCTTTCCTCTATTTTTATCCCTAGTAACCTTCATCTCATGATCCCTTCCCACCCCCAACCTAGTCTCTTATATTATGATGTGATGTTTGTATTTAATTTTCTTTCTAGCATTGATTATAAATAGTTTCCTCTACTTGATTGTACATAGCTCAAATATTTCAAAATACAAAAATAATATAATATTTAAAAAATTAAAAAACATGTCAATTGTATACATCATCTATGTTTTACATTGCTAACCATTATAATAGACTTACATTATGAATTTCTATGCTATTGTTTGTCAATTTATCTATATTATTAGGATTCACTTGATCATCTTTGATTGTGTACAATGCATCTAGATCCTTGATTGCTTCACTCCACCTATCGAGGGGGCATCTTACTTCTACATTAAAACTACATATTGATACATCTACCCACTAGGGGTAAACTCTACATGACTACACCATCTAGGTTATGTCATTCTTACACTATAAACTCTAGACATCTTGTTATAGTATGTTCCTTAATTTCTTACACAAATATCACATCAACATCCATTATCATATATCACACTTATATATTTCATAACATATACATTAGTCTTGTATTACATATTTTGTATAATCTTGCTTCTTATTTTCCACAGTTAGATGCATGTTTGTATTTCTAGTACTTTGCATGCTTCCACTCTTCACTTTGACTAGCTAGATGTGTTTGCATTTTATAGTTCCTATTTGATTCCTACTTGTGTTCTAAGATATTTTCCAATTTACTTTATTACTATCTATATGTGTGTGCCTTTGAACACCTGCCAATATATTTTGTTGGTGTCTTTCATGTGCTTGTGGCCCTTGTGCTAATATTTGATTATTCCCACTATATGTGTATGAAGAATTTAAACATGCCTTGTATGCCTTGTGTACTTATTTAGCCCCTTGGATACCATTGTGTGTTTATTTCTTCTTGCTTTGTATGTTTATTGCTTGATTGCTTATCTTTATGTACAATTCCATGATTCCAATCATGCATTTATATTGCATATTGGATGCCATGATGGACATCATGCTCTATCCCTCTATGCCACTAACAACTAATAACTAACATTTTGAATTCTAGTTTACTTTTATGCACATGCTATTACATTTTTATATCTATCTAGGCATACCCCTATGGATCTAACAATCTCTCTCTACAACTTTTTCTATTTATTGAGATAATGTATATCAATGTTATATCAAATGTTTTCGTAGATTAACACACTTGTAGGGATTCTTATTCTAAGGGTAGTCATTATAAGGACTTAATTCTTACTCTGAAAAGAGGGGATGATAAATAGGGTTTTTGTCATAGAGATTAGAACTCTTAATGGTCAAAAAAGTAGTTTTAAAAAAATACAGTCCAAAATCTATAACTCAACATAGGCAAACCAAAACAGGTAGACAATAGAGAATATATATTAGTCATCAATTTTGGATCTAAAAATGGTGCCAAAAATGGGACTACAGCCCTAGACCCTAAAGTGTTTAGTCTATGGCACTATTGTCCAAATAGTAGAATATTTAGTTTTTCCAGAATCACGTAAAGAGGTGAGTTTAGTCACAATTTTGCTAGTATAGTTTAATCCATAAAATAGTATTTTTTAGCACTTATTTTTCTTAGATAATCTAGATACAAGGGCCATCATGCATGGCATGAGGGTTTCCATTTTTATTTTAGACATGGTAGTTAATAAAAATTTAAATTTAGAATCTATGTTCTAGACACTAGTTATTGGGGGTAATGTGTGCGGTATATGGACCTTCTCTATTTCTAAGTTTATAGCATTTTATTACACATTCTAAGTAGATGCATGCCTTACTCATATATAGTTGGTTGACATCACATTAAAGTAAAATTTTATACAAGTTTGATTCTTATGTACCCATGTTCTTGAGTGGCTTCTTAAGCCTTGATTCTAGTTTTAGGAGGGGCTTCTATACAAGTCTAATCTCCATATTTCAAAGTGGCCAATAGTGGCTTAGTTTCTAGTTTACATTCAACTATCCATGTAAAAATTCATAGATCATAGCACATTTAGGGGCTCCATAAGCCATCTCATATGACATTCATTTATACTGGTATTTTCTCATTCATCTTCACATAATGGGGCAACAATGGAACCAAAGGTCTAACCAAAATTTTTATAATTGAGCCACCTATTTAGAGGGATTGGACACACATCCCAAACATTTAAAAATACATGCATGATTAGTTAACTTCACATAGTTGGTGACGATGGAGATAAAGCCTTCCTTTGCATTCTTGGGCCAATTTTTAGGGGATTGAGCACTCAACTCATTCATCGATATAACTCTTGGTTTATCATATTTCTAGCATCACCCATCACAACCCAGTAACATAACAAGTTTTATATTGGTTCATATACTTGATGAGGTGTATTCATTCCTTTATCTTTATTCCCCTCTCCATACCTAGCTTTGTATGTTATTATTTTAGATATAGTATATATATTAATAATCAATCTACTTTTTCTTTCATTTTTTTAGACTTAAATAGTAAAACATGTTTTCACTACACACAACCTAGTATCACATAGCTTCTTTGGCTTAGCCTCACAAGTAATTTCAAGTATGCTTCTATTTTTTTACTTTATCCTAGTATTTCACATTATTACATAATTATAATAAATGAGGGGGGGAAATGTAGTCATAATAAAATGTAATTTGTACAACTTGAGCATGACTTGTGACACCAAAACCATAGGTCTCTCTTAATCACTTACATAGCCCACTTAGACATGTTTTCACTATTTACCAATCATCTAAAGCCTTCTAGATTTAGCCCTTATTGTCTGAGACTCCTCTCCTAGGCATATATCTATCCCATAGGTTCCCTTTATCCTTATATAATAGTTCCATAAGTTGGACTATAACATTGGGACCTAGGGTGTCTATTTTCTAGTACTATTGTCTAAGTCCACAATACCCTCAAATGGTCATAGTTTCTCAAATCCTTATCTTTTCCATTGGTAGCCTAATGTTGAGTTAATCTACCTAGGATCACTATTTTCCCTATAAAATCCCATTCAAAGTTCATTTATAAGGGTTGGTAATCATTCAAAAGGCACAATCTAGAAATATACTAAAGCACACTCAAGCAAATCTTCCTATTCTCTACATATAACCAAACACTATTATTTATAACCTATCTAAGATCTTGCACCAATCATGAGTTATCTCAAGCTTTCCTAAATTCATATACACTTTTATTACATACATAATATTACATAATACACATTCAAATTGGGAGAACTACATTGGCCTTGATTCTTCTTTAGAGTATTGGTATGTAGGAAATGTGCCCACACATGGGTTGTGATCACATGTTCAATGTATATTACACACTAACCCATTTTTATATTTGGATTAAAGATCACCTATCAAGTATGAAGAGGATATAGGATCCTTGAAGACCAAATAAATTTCACACAGAGCTTCACGAATAACTAGGAATTGATATTTTAAGCACATGGTCTCCCAAAGTAGATGAGTAAAACCTAGAAATCTTAGAAATCTTAGACACTAAGGACTACATTTTTGCACCTCTAGGTGTCCCATTTCTAGTTCTCTTATCTAGGTAGAGAACAAACATTTGAATCCTATTTTTGATAGTTTTCCTAGCCAGATCAAAAATTTATAGCTTCTATCTCCTCCATCTCAGCCCAGAATTAGCTAAGTTTTACTCTCTATCCCCTTGTTTGTTATTTTTGGAAATCAATTAAGCACTTTCAGATTCAATAAATTAGTAGGTTACTTAAGGAACATTTATTTACTAATTTTTCCCTTAATCTAGACCCCTTTACTATTTACAAAATTAAACCTATAGCTTCCCAAATTTAGTAAAATAGTCATGCATCACACTTATATAACATGAAATGCATGTGTGTATGAAAAATAATATGCCATTTACCAAACATGTGATAAATAATATAACTAGAAATCATTTCATGCTTAGGTTCTACTTTTTGGTTTTTTAGAATATTTTAAATTATTTTGTTATTTTTTAATTTATCTTGAAACTTGAAAAGTGCCAACCAATTATCCCATCAAGGTCATGGGAAATAATTGTATTATATCATGTAAGGGTTAGTGTTTATGATCAAAAAATATCATATGTAAGTGTATCAAATTTTGATAAGGAACTAGGTTTGGTAATGTATCTAACATCATAAATAATCATAAGATCCTATGTATGATGGGTAACTATAATAAGACTAGGACTTTGTGAGGTCCATTGTATAGTAAGAGAATGTATTGATGCACATTTTCATTCTGCAATAAACTTATATATAATTAGTGTATTTATGATATATAATATAAATTCCTCTATGATTCATGTATGACTCTTTGATATGATGGACATTGAATAACTATGTTGGGTTTATTTTACTCTTTGATATGATGGACATTGTATAACATAATAATATATATGTTATGTTTTTGACATAACTAGGTTTATATAAATATAATAATAATAATCTATGTGTTATGATCCTAAATACTATAACAACTATCTCATTATATTGATATTTAATAGGTGTAACAACTAACTGCGATGGTGGTAGAGGTGGAGGAGGAGATGCCAATGGATGAAAAGGGTACTCATATTGAATGCTTGAAACTATGACTAACTTATTGTACTGTATATATTTGATACATATATTTGTTCTAGATGGTAATGCATGGATATTTTATATCCAAAGGCATCCTAACAACATGTAAAATACCCTATTGATAAATATATATATATATATATATATATATATATATTAGCCACTATGGAATATCCCACCTCAAGAGGTAGTACAATGTGCTTGAGAGTGTCTTATATCTATCCATTGAATCATTTTTTTAGAATGATTTTGATCTCCATGCACAAAATAATTTTTTGTGTATCTAAGAGGATTGATAAATGTCATTATATAATTTTTTTCACCTAAACTATTATCAACCATGACATTTTTTTTAAGGGAGTAGATTAATGTAAGCTCATGTGAATAGTGCATGGAGATCAAAATCATTCTCAATAATTTCATTATGATCAAATGTAATCATATGTCATTATATTAATTTGTGTATAAATTTTTTAATAATGGTGTCTAATGGATGATCATATGTCATGGGAGGTGGATGTTAATTGTATGTATAATGTACTTTACAAGTATCCTTAGTATTATTTTCCTCATGATTAGAAAATGGTTTAGATAAAAAAATAATTTGGTTTTGGTATGTAATTATTTTTGTGTGTCAAGCTCAATAATGTTTTCATCAATAAGATCTTATATCTTGTGTCTTAACTTGAAACATTTGTTTGTAGAATGACCCTCACATTTATGATAATTTTAATATGATTTATTATCATATCTCTTATATTTACTTTGACTCATATCAAAATTTTATGGTAGAGGGAGAGAGATGAGGTTGGACTTGATTAATCTCTATAAAAATATTTGATGAGGTTGAGATGATCATGAAAACTATCTCTTATATGAAGAAAATTAAATAATCTCATTTGTAGGATATATATTACGTTAACCATTTTATTTGCATCATGTTTAGAATCATTAGATTTAACTTTATAGTATGGTTTTCATTAAAAAAAATTTGGAGTAGATGTAGCAGTATATGCATAATTAATTTTGTTTAAATATATTGTTTTTACTTCTTGGTCTCTCATTTTATGTGATTAATAAAAAATGGAATAAATAATAATCCTAATTATGAGGAAACAATTGAGTAAATCAAAGTGTATAATATATGTAATAAATTAGATAAACCGATATGGAACTTACTAATTATGGAAATATGTTGAGGAAAGTGAAAAATAAAAATGACTTAGCTAGAAATTATATATGTATGACTATGTATATGATGATATAAATGACTATAGGGATTTTAAAGGTCATTGTGAATCAATAACATGGCTTCACATCTACCTGGGATAGGGTTGAGTTGATCAGATAAGCCTAACCTATGATTTCATCTTTAGGGAGGACTAATATTTGACAAGGTTTTTTAAATTTGTGTGAAAATGGGCATTAGTGCCTTCAATTTAGGTCATGTGTGTGATCTAGGTTATTCAATCCACTACAAAAGCCACTATGTGCCATCTTATTCATTTGGAACCCTAGTTCAATAGACCATGAGGAATAAATGGAATAAATGGTAAAAGGGGCTAGTGGTTAAAGTTATTCCTAACCTTAATACCCCCACCATTTTTAGCCCTACCTACATACCAATTATCTGAGGAGGGATAAAACATCATATATTCCTCCAATGCTACAACTATGTGTGTATAATGTATTGGTGTGAATATAAATCTAATGAAACATTTGTGAAATTAATCACTTCAATAATTATTTATGACCTAATGTTTTTATGAAGACTTAATTTAGGTCTAATAGGGTTGTGTGTACTAAAATTAAGGAAGAATAGGTGTTTTCCTCTCAATGGGTAGTAGATATTCTAGTGAAAAAATGGTTAAAAATATGGATTTATAGTGATATATATGGATATTAATCTAATGTGAATTTTTAAATGTAAGAGATGACACATTAGGAAAATTTGAATTTGATAAATTATCCATTATTTTAATCAGTACATGGACAATAGATTTGGATGCCACTAGTGGGTGGGATGGTCTTGAAAGAGTGGCCCTTTTTGGGAAGTAGAGATAGCTAAATTGGAAGTATGGATCAATTTAAAAGTTATTTTAGTATTATTATAATGAATAATAGGAGCATTATGTAATATATTTTCTCTAGGAATAAGTTTCATCCACATAGAAGTAGAGGAATGATAGTTTAGAACCATGTAATTGGTGATGAGTTAAGTGTGTATAAGAAGTGGTCACAAGTGTTTTATTTTAGAATTAAATGTTAATTTTAGTGACTAAAATTTTCCCCTTTAATTATATAAATGAGTAAAACTACAAGTAATATAGTAAAAGGAAGAGAGTCATACCTAAATTTACTTATGTTGAGTATGCTTGGATATAAACAACATGTTAAACTATGCTTCATGAAAACATGTATAAATAAATCCTTACTTATGATGAATATTTGAAATCAAATACATGAAAATTATAAATAAAATAAAAAGGAATGAATATAATTTATTGGTTCCATGAACCATTATATTTTCTAATGTTAAAATTGGTGAACAGAGAGATTAGGACCTTTGGATATTTTCTCTTTGTCGATTAACTTGGTCTGACTATGCATGCCCCACTCCTCATTTATAGGAGAGTGTGCCTAATAAATAAAGATTTTTTTTGACTTCATCATCAAATAAATCAAGGCATTATAGCAGTTTATAATCCCTATATTAATGTCAATAGGTGATTTTGGTAAAAAATTGGTTCAAAATCCATGTAAAAAATATGATTTGAGTTCAATGTATACAACATAGAGAATGACAAGTATTGATATTACTTATATAAAACTAGAATAATAATAATAATAATAATAATAATAATAATAATAATAATAATAATAATAATAATAATAATAATAATAATAATAATAAGGTTATCATGTGTCTCATGAGGAGAAGGAAGTCATTAAAAATGTGTAATTCACTAGAATTTTGAATTCTAGTTTAGGCATGAAAACTAGAAACGATTGGAGGAGCGAAGGATGCTACACAGGAGACCAAGATTTTAAGTATGGATGAAGGCAAGATCATGGGTGAGGTTATCCCATATAAGAGGATAGAGGAAAGGGACCCACCAAAAAAACATTTTATCTCAAGTCAAAATATTCCCTCCCTAACTTGGGTAAATAAGGTATTGGGAAAATGATCAGAGGGGAAAGATTCAAAAAATTTCCATATTAAACTACTATTTGATAATAATGAGGCATGGGTCCATGTTACTAACACTTTAGAGGAGAAGGAAGATATAAAAATAGCAAAATCACTTTTGAAAAAAGTGAATGTATTTAGACCTAACATTGACTCTAGGAAATGGGCTAAATAAATATGGAAACCCAAAGGGCAAAGTGGTGTCCTTAGCCAAAAATTTATTCGTATTTATCTTCACTAACCAAGAGGACTAATTTAGAGTATTGATAGAAGGACCCTCATTTATGGGTAAATCAATGTTATATTAATGTGATGTAAGGTGGGTATTAACTTAAGTAGTCTAGCAATGGATGGAATCTTAATGTGGGTTCTATTTCTAGAGCTCCCATTAAAATAATAGGAGCCTAAAGTGTTCATGGTCATTATAAGGGTGCTTAGACAACCCATGACAATTGATATAATAACCAAATCTTATAAAATAATGGTGGACACAAGGTTTTAAGTAATTATCCCTGATAATAAAACTCTCCTCCATTTCATCATGCTAAAATCCAAATATGGATTATGGTCCCAGAATATTGAATATGAAAAATTAGCTCTAATATGTAATAAATGTAACACTATTAGCCATTCATTAAAAGATTATCCTAAGTTCTTGTATCCTCATCAGATTACCAAATTGGTTTGGACCAAAGTCTTAGTTTCTAATCAACAGGCTAATAAGGGGAAAGAAGCACTATGGTAATTGATTCTAACATGGTGTGCAATCCATTTACTAAACCTTTAAATATTTTGGAAACCCTAAGTTTATCCCCTTCCATATGCCTAGCTACTCTTCATAAAAATCATCACTTGGTCCTAAATAAGTGACTTCCCCAATGATTTATGCTTGAAGTGGTTTTTCTTACCCTAAGGATAATAATGTTAAGCTAAATAGAGACTAAATACCTTATTCATTTCTATGGGTGTCATCAATACATTATATTATAGTGATGAAGAATCTAGGAAATTTTGGGATGATTCACAACATTTCTCCCTTTTTCGACTCACAACATTTCTCCCTTTGTCAACCCAATGGATCATAGACCCTTGGTGACTATTATTCACATAAACCCCTTATTTATGGATGACATATTGAAATTCCATCATCCATCAAGTTGTGAGGAACCCCTAAATTTAGATTCCCACTCTAATGATAAAGGTTATTGTTCAATTGGTAATCCCTCTCAAAATCTTAGAGGGGAGGAATAAAGTGGGACTCAGGTGAAATACAAGAAAGTTAGAAAGAAATATGAGGTTTAGGAAGGAACTAAAATTTTTGATAGGACTCTTAATTAGATTGCTAGGAAGAAGGAAACATCTAGTAAAATTTCCAAGGGCAGACAAAGAACCCTTAAAAGTCATTTCACTTGACTTAAAAAATGAAGCTTATATATTGGAACATAAGGCGGTTAAACAACCCTATAAAATAGAGGATAGTTAAGAATCTAAAAAAATTAAATGATCCTTTGATTCTCATTCTACAAGAAATGAAAATGTCAGAAGACTTGTTTGTGAAAATCATTAATAAAATATAGAAAATATCCAACCACATTAATCTAAAAAGGATATTTTAGAGGGATGATAGCAGTCTATATTTTTTAGGATATTTAAGGAGTAATTATCAATAGTAGTAATCACATGGAAATATCATTCATAAAGACTATAACCAAGGATGAATGGATTATGTTAAATATTTATGCTCCCAATTCAAGAATGGCTAGAAGCAAACTCTAGGAAGATCTAGTGAATTTCAAAAAGTTTAGTTCACATTGGAAATGACTAGTGGTTGGGTATTTCAACTCCCCCTATCCCCTTTGGAGAATAAATGGGGATTAAAATACTTATTCAAAATCATGGTTGAGATAAATTAATTAATCTTAGAGGCAAGATTTGTGGACATGGAACTCAAGGGTAACCCCTTCACATGGTCAAATAGGATAACTAGAGAAAACCTAATTCAAATAAGGATAGATAGATTTATTAATTCTTTAAACTGGGATCTTCATTATACTATCTCACTCTACTCTCTTCATATGATTGAATAATATCATAATCCAGTCATTTTTAAAGGTGAAATGATTTCCAAATTTAATAATATCCCTTTCATATTTGAAAATATGAGGTCACACCATCCTAATCTCATGGAATCCATAAAGGCTTGGTGGAAAGATCCATTTTAAGGTATGGATATGTACATTCTAGTCAAAATACTAATTCACCTAAAGACAAATTTAAAAATCTCAAATAAGGAGGCTTTTGGAAAAATTTTTACACAAAAGAAATAAATAGAGGATTAAGTCCAAACTATTGAAGATCAATGTTATTTGTATGGGTTTAATGAATAGTCTAGGCTTAAAATAAAAATATCTCCTTATTGTGTATCACAACCTTAAGGCCAAAGAATAATAGCTATAGAAATAAAAGTCTACATGCTTGTGGCTCTAGGAATGGGACATAAATACAAATTTTTTCCATTAGCAGGCATACAAAAATTAAAATATAACCTTTATTTCTAAACTTATCCTTGATGATGGAAGGAAAATTAGGGATCCTAAAGTCATTAATTAGAAAATTATCTATTATTTCAAGAAATTACAAAATATCTCCAAGCTAATTATCCAATCTGAGATCTTAAACCTCCTAAAACCTCCTTCACCCAAGGAAAATAAGGATATAAATTTTTATATGGAAGGAAACAAAACTCTCTACCCTAATGGCTTCCCTCCACATTTTTCCATAAATTATGGAATATCATTCACATAGATGTGGTGGTGATGGTATATGATTTTTTTAGAGATAGAAATATTGTAAAAGAGATGAACACCACCTTTTTGGTTCTTATTCCAAAAAATCTATGAGAAAATAAAATAAAATATTTTAGACCCATAAGTTTATGCACTAGTACTAATAGTATTTAGTTGATAAATCTGGTGAGAATAATTTAACCATTCTTGGGAGGATCATAGATGAACATCAAGGGGATTATATTTCAAGGAGACAAATCATTTATGGAATAATCACAATCCATGAGGCCATGCACTCCAATTCCAAGTCCTTCAAGAAAGGCATGTTTGTCAAATTGGATATGAAAAAGGCCTATGATAGAGTATCTTAGGGACTACTCAACAAATCTCTTGAAAGGTTTGTAATAGATTCCTTATCTCATAATATCATCTTTAGATATATTTATATCCCTTATCTCCCTATCTCTTCATTTTCCTCACTAAAATTATGGGATGATACATTCAAGAAGCCATGGATTAGAGTATTATTAACATATTAATGGTAACCCAAAACACTAGACTTATCACCCATGAACTATTTATTGATGACACTTTATGGCTTGGATAAGCCTCTATTACTAAAGCTTAATCTATCAAAAGGATCCTTTCAGAGTATGATTAAGTATTAAATGAAATTATTAACTATTATAAAATCTCCAATTTTTTCATAAACACTCAATAGGGTCTCCAGAATAAGTTGGATTGTATTCTTGGGTGTTGGATTGATAATCTTCCTTATACCCACTTAGGCATCCCACTATTCCCTAGAAAACTAAACGATGAATTTTGGAACCCCTTATTGGATATAATATTAAAGAAACTATAAGGATGAAAGGGACATATATTGACTCATGTAAGAAAACTACAGCTACTCAAAATATCCATCCAAAGCATCCGTATTTATTTCATGTCCCTTTTCAAGATGACTAGTAAAGTTGCTAAAAAAATTGAGGAAATATAGTGCAACTTCCTTTGGGAAGGCTCAAAATAAAGATCCATAATTCCACTAGTCCATTGGGAAAAGGAATGCATCCCCAAGCCCAATGGAGGGTTGGGCCTCTGTAAGCTAAAAATCATGAATAACTCCCTCCTTATAAAATTAAGATGGAAAATTCTAAAAGAAGATAATTAGTGGACTCATAACATCAAAGCCAAATACATAAAAAGAAATGATGAGGATCGTTTCCTTTGGGATGAAGGACCTATTGATATTTTGGATTTATATAAATCCATTTCAAGTGGTAAGATTATAATCCATAAATTTTGAAAGTGGAATTTTGACAATGGGGAAACAATGGAATTTTAGGATGACCCATGGATCTTTCAATCCCCTTGTAACCCAAGATCCTTTTATTAATCTCTAACCTCTATTCAAAGCTTATTCAGATATAAAATTCCAATATTATTGGTCCTATGAGAATGGTATTCCACATTTTAAGCCTTTCCACCTGTATTCATGAAATGAAGCACTTTATTAGGCCTTTATTTGGTTCAACATGAATCTTCATCATGTCCACATTCCACTTTTCTTAAAGGAGGATCTCTTGATTTTCCCTAATGAAGACAATGGGATTCTCTCTATGAATTCAAGATATTTGGTTGATTTGGACCTATAAAGGGAGTTGGATTACTGGTGACCACACTAGATCAAACATCTCACTCCTAAGGTTAATGTCTTCCTATGGTTGGCATCTTAGAATTAAATTCTCACTATTAATATTTGGCCAAGAGGGGTATGACCATCCATAACAAGTGTTCTCTCTAAAAATCATCTGAGGATTTGATATACCACCTTTTATTATATTTCCATTTTTATCATCAATATTGCACCTTCTCCTTTAAAACTTTCTTGTCTTGTGGGTTTGTCTTAGCTCATTTCTAGACTTAATTACATAATGGAAACCACCATGGGACTTGGCCTCCATTTAATATTTGTGGAAAATTGTTACCCCTAATATTTTATAGGTTATTTAAAAGGTGAGGAATGATAACATTTTTTCTAAAAAAATTATAAGCATTAGTTACATATTCTTGAATTTGTGCTTAGCTATTTTGTAGAACTAGTATGATTTCCTTCCTAATGATAAGGTCCCTGATTCTCCTACCAAAACTTCCATTATTCAAAATCTTAACATTGTTCAAATGTTGGATATCCTAAATATTTGATTGTTAGGTACTCTACTAGGTGGTTTTTCCTACCATAGGGATATTTGAATCTCAACATTGATAGAGACTCAAAAGGTAACCTTGGAAAATATAGAGGGGGGGTTATCAAGGATCATGATGAAAAGTTGGTAGAAGATTGTATGGGTCCCTTTGGTGTTTAAACGAATCATGTGGTTGAAGCAATGGCCATATTATAGGGAATTCATCTTTCCTTTATACTTAATGTAGAAAGTTTGGTAAGTTAAGGGGACTTTCTTAACATTATCAACAATTTGTTAAATAGAACCACCCCTTCCCATATTATCAAATATTTCATTATCAATGCTAGCAGTTCCTAAATTTAATTGGTGAGGCTTCTATCCAACATGTTTTTCATGAAGACAAATTAGATGTAGATTACCTAGAAAACATTGGTGTTTAAGCCTCCACATTAGTCACATGGTAAGGATCCTATAGTCTCCCAACTCATTTATTAAATTTAATTAAAAATGATTCAAATAAAACACCATCATAGCTTTATGAGATGGTCACATATGGGACGTTCATACTTGGGAATGCAAGGAATTCACCACTTACTATGTAACTATTCCAATGTGATTTGTCATAACATCAAAAAAAATACTATAAAAATAGGCCATTCTCAAAATCCAAATTCTAAGCAGAAGAAGATTGGAGATTTCACACAAAATGGGAATAGCTCATTCAGGGAGCAAATGGGTGTTAACAGAGATTGATTAGAACCTATCTCTTGCATATAGGTCTATGGAAACAAAAGGATCTAGATGAAACTATGTAAGGGTGGACATACAAATTTTATGAAATGAATTTTAGGTCATGGCAAATAATTATCAAAGGAATTCACATTGGCATGGAATCAAAGGATAGTTAGATTGAGAGGCATCAACATTATAGTCACTAAAGAAAAAATAAGAGAGATTATAGGGATGAGATATGATGGAGAAAAAAATTTCAAGGATAAAATCTATAAATAGAGTTGATGAAAAAGTTATTACACACCAATAAAACTTTGAATATTGAAAATAAGAGTCTCCAAAGGTAGGACCTTCCTCAATATTGGCTAGAAATATGATTGTAAATTGTCAAGTATTTGAATTTAGAAGGTAAGTTTACCTTCATATTACCCCATCATTTTTTTCTTAATCACTTTAAAGGGAAAAAAATCATTTTACCTTAGTAAATTCTCAAATTATTGTAAAGCATGGTCCTATATTATCAGATTAGTAAGAATAATGATATTATATAACAAGCATTGATCTTCTTTCTATTCCAAAATGGATAACCCCTATGCATTAAACCCATCCTTAACATCCCTTTAGAACACCAATCTAAGGATTATAGGCTTCCAATAATGGAGTAAGGACTCCTAGCCCCTGATATGCTACTTCACATCTCTCATTTCACCCCTACCCCCACTAAATCCCCTATAAACTGGTTGTGAATAATAACCCCATCCTCTATGGGTGAAAAAGACAAAATTGTGGCCATATCCTAGAAGGAGGAATAAGGTAACAAAATCAAAAAATTATTCAATCTTGAGGATATAAATTTGGAGAAAAAAATAAATATTGGAGCCTTCAAATTTAAATTGATAGATATGGGGAGGGTCATCTCTAATATTATCAAGAAATGGAATTATCTAAAATATGAGACTAACCAATTCAAGTCGGATATGGAAAAAGAAAGGAAACTAAAATTACCCTTATAAATAAGTATAGTAACTATTAAAATGAACCGTAATCTACTAAATACCTTCTACCAACACTTAAGGCCAAAAGGATCACCATGAAACCTCTTAAGAAGACCAATCAGGCCCCTCTAGAAGGTCTGAGCAAGTGCATGTGTAGAAGTATGATGTAAAAAAATTTTATGGTAAAACATAAGGATAGCTCAAAAGAGCTCTCTATTTATATTTAGTGTTTTTTTATGTTCATTTTTTTATTGGTTATGGTTTTTGGTTGGTTAGTCATTGTTTTTGATAAAGGTCTTCCTTGTTTTTCAACATGTAGTAGCTTAGTTTATTGACTTCAATTCTTTTTCTTTAGTTAATACTTCATGGTTTTTTTATCCTTGTAAAATTAGATTATTTTAGCTAATATAATAAAAAATGTGGCTCACACATGTCCCCAATTTTATATGTGACTATATATTCTAAAATAAAGTAATGCCAACTTAAACTTTAAGTATAAACTTGTGGGATGATATAAAACATATGCCATGAATGATTCCCCAAATATGGGGAAAATATGAGAAAAACCTAAGTACTCATCTAAAATTATTCTATATACCTATTTGAAACTACTTTTGAATATACTATGGTTTTATAAATTTATGGAAAATACTATTTTTTAACTGTTAGGATGACACACATGTTGTTATGGAATAACCAGCTTGTGCCCTTGTCTAAATGGAACATTGTTGTCTAAAAGTAATTTTTGAGTAAAATATAGGAATGGCATGTGATCATTTGATAAAAATATACTTTTTGGTGTGTATAATTATTTTAGAGCTTAGTATCTAATATAAACCATTGTGTATGCCCCTTATTATGATTAGAGTTATGTCACTTATGAAAAAACCTAACTCAAAAGAGAAATTTATGTGAATGATGTTATATAAATGATTAAAATTTGAGTAATAATTATATAAATGGAGATAATTTTAAATTAGTTATCCAACCTATTCAAGTTATATATACTAACTAATTACTCCAACTATTCAAGTTCATTCTACATAATTAGTTAGTCCAAATTTTTAGGTTCATTCTATGTAGATAGTTTAGAGGAAAGTATTTAACTATCCTAGATGACCAATACTACAATTCTTATTACATTAGAAAGTTATTCAAGACTCGTAGTGCCACATAGACAAATTTTAGTGTTCCATGAAGCAAGCCATATAACCAATGTTACAGACATCTCGTAGTTTCCCATAATGAATAATGGCACATGATTCTCCTAATATATAGTAGATTCTAGAGGACATGATGCTACCTAGATATATTCATCATTCCAAATATCTTATGAGTTATGATGTTGATGGTTACGTTACAACATGAGATAATTTCATATAATAAAATACATTTACATATGATACTAATCACTCATGAAAAATTACCAATCCCATGTTAGATAAAATACATACATATGACCATCTAATTGATTATATAATTGGTTATAATTTTTACATAATAAAAATACAAAAAATTCAAAGTATTCCAAAAAAACTCAAAATCAAGAACTAAGTATTACATGTTTTCTAGTTATATTATTCACATATATTATTAATCATATATTTTGGTAGGTTACATATCTATTTTAAAATTCACATGTATTTCATTGTATATATGAGTGAGATGTAAGACATAGATATTATAGATGATACATGGATGAACATATGCAAGACATTCCTATACCCAAGGGCCATGCATATATTGGGGGCATCATGTTCCATAGGTTACATTTCTACATGTTATATATTTATATGACATATTTTATTTTTTTTGAGATAATTTGATTGCTTAAAAGCAATTCCTCTTGTTTATATCCTTTACAAGGTTACATTTCATGGATATTCTACTTGTATATGTTGTTACATTTAAATATATTGATAGTGTATCCTAGTTTAAAGTTTTATATGTTTCATTGTTATTATTTCAATTTATAAATGCTAATAATTTATTATGATTATTTACTTTTTTCTTGGTATATGACATTTTTTATTGAGTGTATAATTTTATGCCTCTTTATTTGGACCTTTATCTTTAACTATTTTTTATTAATTGATTGTATCATTTTATGTTTCTTTATTTTCACCCTTGGCCTTGTGTGACCTTTGATTGTCCTTTTTATGAATTCCTTGTCCATGTGTGACATTTAATTTCCATTGCGTGTGTACCTTGAACTTATCTAATAATTTACCATCCATTATGTATAACCTTTTTACTTGTGTGACATTGAGTATATTCCATGTGATTTATTGTGTACATAATGGCCATGACATTGTTTGATTATAAATGGACAAATCTAGGTTTTTTTGAGTTTGTTGAGTTTATGGTACTATGATCCATATAACACACCTTCTTACTTGTGTGTGGTGCCATGATCCATATCATGTACCTCCCTCCATAGTTCATCATTCAGTTCTTATATCAATTATGGTTATTAATACATGCCTAATTATTGTATCTATCTTGACATGACACTTGTATTCCTTAAATTATATGTTTCATATATGTTTTCATGACATATTCATTTCTGTGATGACTTTTTCTCCACATGTTAACACATGCTTCTAAATAATTTCATATTTTTACATAATATGATGTTATTAACTCTTTTCTTTTTAGAGGAGTAAATCACATAATTCATCCCTTACCTCAAATATTGGGTTTGTTATAGAGAATAAAGCCTTAATTTACAAATAATTCAAATTTTGGCATATATTACATGATTTAGACAGTTTAGAGTGGATAAGATTATCATTTTGGTTTAGATTATGGGACAAATATTTAGAATAATTTTGGGGTTATATGCAATTCATATGCACACATTTTATAAGAATATAATTTATGGGTTTTCATATATTTTATATTTGAGACAAAATAAGATATAGATGTATAACATTATATATCATGTTGATACTAATTGGATCATATTATGGGGTATCAACACTAATTGTGCACATACACACTATTTCAATTTTATATTATGGCATCATTGGTACATAGAATTAAACACTTTGAATAACTCAATCTATCTATAACAAATGATTTAGTTAAATAATTAGTGTGGTTGGGGTACAGTGATGTTCAATGTCCTAGGCACTATTTTTTTATCTAAATATGTGTCTCATCCCTTTCATCTTGAGGTTCAATATTATTTAAATGAGTAGTGCACTTGAGGTTCAATGACACTCAATGGTACATATACTAATTACTATTCATGAGGGTTGGGAATTTATCTTTAAAACATATTGAATTACCTTAGTACTATTGTTCCCTAACACACACCACATTTTAAAAATTCAAATAGGGACCCAATATGACTTCAATAATTTTATTTAGGGTCCTTTAAGATTTATATATTCATGACTCTAGTTTTACTCTGCAAAAGTTTAAGGTTGTTCTCAAAGTCTACATTTGCATAAATTTTAAATTATGAAAATCAAAGCTTGAAAGATTATTTTAAATACATCTCAAATCTCAATTTTTCATATTTTTCATGGTTTATTTAGACTAATGTCCTTCACTATAATTTCCTAATTTTTATGTACTTGCAGTACTACTAGCAAAGGACTACCAAAGATAATCTTATCAAGGACATTACTTTATTCATGGGATATAGTGAAAAATGTCAACCTTATGTTTTCAATAACCTATATCCCTTTCTAAAAGTTTTGAGTGACCAAAGTATTCAAATATTATAAGTTCTAAGAGCTAGACATGTTTCATTACCATGTTATATAAAAACTTATAATACTAAAAGAAAATGGCTAAGTGACCAAAGTCTTTGACTCTTGAGAGCATGATACATGGTGATTTTTCATCACAAAGAACATTAAAATATTTGAAAGTAAAGTTAATGATATAATATTTCCAATTTCCTATGGTCCTAAGGACTTGATAAGTGGAACATTTTAATTTATCCATTACTATGAAAAATAATGCATGGGTCTAATGGTTATGAGTCCTAGAGACTAATGGTCTCAAGCTTCTAAGTTCTAAGAGCATGCCACTTGGAACATTTTCATTTACCTAGAACCATAAAGGGATTAAATAAAAATTGATCATTCAACAATCCCATGGCTTTAAGCCTCCATTCCTCTAAGGCGCCAAGATCATGCCACATGTGAACATTCCATTACATGGAACATTTAAATAGATGTACATAATTCAAAAATCTGGAGTGATCATGTTCTCATGACTTTGAGTCCCCATAGACTCCATAGACTTGAGGTTTATCCATGTGGTAAAACTTCATTAACTCATGACCTTGAAGTATATAAATATAATATGAAAATCTAAAGACCAGAGTGAATAAAAATTGGATAATTGTCACAATCTAGGAGACACAAGCTCAAGCTATATATAAATGAGTTCAATAACAAGGCAAAGAAGTGGGTAAGTGATAATTTTATAATTTTTATAGAGTTTGATGAATATAAAAATAAATTTAACAAATAATTTTCATTTAGAAAACAAGTAAACCTACCAAAGTTGACTGTCACATTCAAATTAAAAAGAGAAGAAAACTAAAAGGTAGTTATTTGCATTGATGACACAAGAATGAATTCAAGACTCAGAATTTTTGGAAATATTTATGGAATATAATTGAAGGCTATTCATTTCACCATCAATATATCAATAACAAATTTCAATCTCATGCCCTTGAGCCTCCAAAGATCCATAGTTTTTAGTGAACTTGCAAGAACAAACCAAATGATTTTTAGGAGAAATTACATAGTTTAATATTGATATAATGGCCTCCTCTTTTAATCGAGTATGTGTTAAATCCCCCTTAACATACTCTTATGATGGGAGAACAAAATATATGGATACATTACTTGATAAATGTGCCCTCAAATTAAAATTCCTCCACTATTTGACACTCTATAATGTTATCGAGTTTATGGTTTCCTAATCTAAGCAAGGCCAACTATCTCTAGATGAGACATATTATATTTAAAACCTAATATTGATTAGAACATAAGGTATCCATATATTAGTGACAAAACTAAAGGTAAATCCTTATATAGACCTACTTAAAGGTTTTTTTAAATGAAACATTTTATGGGGATTGATTACATCTTAGGAAAATAAAAATGTAGCTTCTATTATTTATAGGAAGGATTTTGAAAAGTACCTCAGACTTTCATGACCTGAAACTACTTATAAAAAGGTCTCGACCAATGTTTGGCTAGTTAATAGATAGAGACTACATCCCAAGGGAGGAATTTACTCTAATTTCATTATCAAATTTAGACATGGGATTAGGATAACTATGTCTCTCTTAAATAGACTATATGGGTTATGCACAAGTAAAATTGGTCCCTTTGTTGGACATTCATTTAAAGTTATACAAGTTAGTTTCCCTAGGAGAATTCATAAGTGCCTAGTTGAAGGCACATATGTTTTATCATGAAAAAATGTTAGTCGATGGAAATTTTTATGTGATGTAATATATATTGGATGTAGTATTATGAACACTTCACATAATGAATGGGGAGATATGGAAACCCTCAACAAAATATTTAGGTAATATAAGCTGTGAAGATTAATTTTTCAATTTTATATAGATTCAAAAATTAAATTAAAAAGATATGTGAGGAAATTTATCCTAAAGTATATCAAGTGATCCATGGTACCTAGGTGCCTAAGTTGTTTAAAAACCTAAAAACAATAATTGGTAAAATGGGGATTGTTGGTATTACCCTAACTACATAATAATTATAATTAAAGGGATAAGGTTAGAACCTTTATTTATACCATGCCATGTTTGAGAGAAATTTGTAGAACATGAGATGGATTTTCAAATTTATAATAACATTGTTGAATAACATGGCCTTAAGCATCAAGACTATTATTCAAAAATATTATTTGTTTTAGATAACTTCAATTTGTAATTAGGCCACATTTTAACTAGGTTGGGAGATCCAGATCCCACTACAATTTAAAGGTACATTGATTTAGGGAATGGGACCTTAGGAATAAAATCATGACATACCTCAAGCAACTCAAGGGAAAAAAATGTGAAAATTTCATATGGTCACCCTTAATATGATCATGATGCTATTTTTTTGAAATAATTAGATGATATTGAGGTGTGGACAAGGATTAAATATAAATAGATGTTTATGATATTTGATCAGGCTCTTTATTAGAATCTTGATATTAATAAATAACAAGATAAGTAAATGGAAGAACAAAAATAGAGAGCATGGATCCATTTCTAGCCTCCAACTCACACACAATATTTATAATTCCAAGAGAAACCTCCCTCTCATACATGAGAACAAAAAAATTTACAATAGGGAGAGTCTATTAGTGATAGAATTATAATCCCTAAATAAGGATGGAAATTCTATGAGGTTTTTGTGCATCCTTAGCTTACCTCTACATATCTGAATACTACTACTAGAATTTTGGGAATAACTACTATAATGGATAAAACTAAACCTCCTCCAAATAAATAAAAGATGACATTATATATGATGCCTCTACCACCACTTACAATTGTCACCCAAGTTAGTATTCATATGTTTCTATAATATTATTTCATGTTTATATAAACTACTCCTTATCCTCATGCACCTATACTAAGTCAATCTCCATCCACTACCATCAATGAGGAGGCATATTCTCAAGTACCCCATACCATTCCATCCCCTACTCCATTCACACTTCCTTCCATCACTATTGTCCCTCCAACCATTCTTTCACTACCACCTATAGTGATAATGTCCACCATTGTATCTCATTGATTCATTTCACCATCTCCCTCACCTTCCACTCCTACTATGGTCACTTACCAAAGGAAATATAAGGGTCTTTATACCTCCTCTAAAGGAAAATAATTAGAATAAAGGTCATCTTTCATTATCCACACCATAGATTAATCCCTCGATAAGGAAGAACTAAGAGAAGAGGATCCTACACATGTAATATATTTACCTAAATATTCAACTGATGAAGGTGAAGAAGATGTATAAAAAATGAATAGGATGAGACCTATAAAAAGTGATGAGGAAACCCTAGAAAATGAGGAAGTAAATTTGGAAGAGGCTAAACCTATGAGTTTAGAAGGCTTAAAATAAGTAGAAAATATGGCTAGCACTTTGGACCAAAAAATCCTCATGAAAGAGAAAATTAAATGAGTTAATCTATTATTTTGTTTCATCTATTACTAGTTTAAATATTCTAGATACATATTTACCTCCTACTATTCTAAATATTATTTTTTCTAATTCTGTTAACTCACACATTTTTTTAACTTTAAAGAAAATTAAGTCTCTAAGGAAAGCAGTTCACTTTCATAGTTACTTTACAATTTATACTTAGAACCCTATAAGTCCACCAATCCTTAATAAAAATTCATCTCAACTAGAGCTACCTATTCCACAATATTCACCGATATAATCAACCACTATAACTATTGAGAAAACCTCAAGCTTTACCAAGTATGTTTTTGATGTCACTCCATTGAGAGAACATTCAACATGGGAGAGTTTTGTCTATCCACCTCTCCATTTCCCAATATAAATAAGTACATATTTAGCACCACTTGAAATAATACCTCCTCCAATGAATCCTCGACCATCCACATTTGAAGACCCAAGCCCAAAAGATGTAGAAAAAAGGGAAATTGTCATTCATAAGTGGAAAAAGAGATGAAAAAAAGAAGGTAAGAGATATAAAACCTAGTTGTTATAGATTTACCTATAGTCTCTACTCAGTTTGATAAAAAGAGTGGAAAAATACAAAGGGTGAGGAAAAGGAAGGCATTGAATTTGGATACAAGGGAAGAAATGGAATTTGAACATACAATAAATCTATTTCCCTTGATAAATATATCTAAAAAGGATACAAAATATCATAATAAATATATTGAAGACTTATATGATTTTGTGGACTCAACTAGTGCAGTTATGAAATAAATTTATAAAATCGAAGAGGAGCATAACCAAGGCTATAATAGAGATAAACTATACATACTCATTAGGAGATAATTGATGATGTCTACAGTGAAACTAATAATATGTATAATATTTGATCACATTTTTTATGTATTGTAGAACTAATATGTAATAATATTTTACATAATGTGATTAAACTTTTGCACCAACTAAAGGTGTTAGATAAAAGGTAAAATTTCATAGTTCAGTATTGTAGAACTAATGCCTTCAATATATTGAACTTAACATCCCACATTGATTCATAATGGTTCCTTAATTATGTAATTTTAAAAATGGATTGTTCCCTCAATTGGCATACATAGATGAATACTTTACTGGGGCAGTTTATAAATCATGAAAATGAGGCCTTACAAATTGTAAAAAATATGAGGGTCACTAATGTGATTTCCTCTACAAGTGAATTACTCAATAGGATAAATTTTGAGATCATACTCCAAGAAAATTAAAATAAATTTAAGGAGGAATTTGAAGGCATAATATATAATATTGATTATGAAAATTTGAAATCAACAAATTTTTCCAAGGATTGGGTAACAGACTAAAGATCTAGGAGTAGAATTCAAGAGCATGAAAGTTGAACATACAAGGTTGATGTCTGAGGCTATTAAACTCTTCAAACCTTATTTAATCAAATTTTAACATCATTAATAAGGATTTTGAAGAAAAACACATGTTATTTAAAGAACTCAATGTAAAAAAAATAGCTTCCTGATCAATGCCAAATACACAACTGACTACTAGTTTTCCATGGCATCATAAGGTTCCCAATTTTTCAAGATTTAAATTCATGAAAAATCCAAGTGGTCCCATCTTGATCCCATAAGGAATAAAAATATAAAATTTAATTACTCACCTATCACTCCATCATATTCTTTAGATAGTGGTGCCACATCATCACCTTGATAAATATAACTATGTACTTGCATGTTTTTTAAATTACAACTTTGGTTTCAAATTTATGTTGCATGTATATATTGTATTTTCAGTTAGAAATTCTATTCTAGGTTTATTTTTGTACATGCATCATGTGCATGATATTTGGATGCAATTCCTAATTTTTTAAATGTATTTTTAGACTTCACTTGAGATATGAGGTCATCCCCATCCTAAGCTATTTATAATTGTATCTTCCCACTCAAAAAGGGAGGTAAATTTTGGATATTAAAATTAATATTAAATTCTAAGAAGTTATACAATTTTAGTCTTGATGTGAAAATCACATTCTTATCCAACTTAATGATTGTGTAAGGAGTTTTATCATTATATTTTCTTATTATTTTGGTTATGTATGAGTTATCTATTTTATACATAGTCATTTATATTAATATATAACTAATCTAGATACCTTTTACATATAAATCATTATCTCCCTTGTGGATGTGCTATTATAGTCTAACAAACACAACAAATTTTGACTTCATGTGTTAAAGTATGTTTTATTTTGATTCTATTTGACTCGTAACTATGTTTAATTATTGGTGTGCTATATTATCATATAGTAAATATTAGTTGATGATATATTTTCCAACCTATAGTTCAAGTGTTGGTCTTGGAAGGTTTCATCTAGATTGGTCCACAAACCTCCTTCCTTGCCCTACCTTTCCATCCTTTTGGATTTTATTTTTGAATTCTTACCTAAACTAGGTTAGAACCATCATCCATATTCCTAAATAAAGTAGACTTAGGCTCTCCCATATCCAATTTATCTATGGTAAGCAAACTACCTTTTTCATCATTATTATACAAACATATTGTTTATAAAACCTAATACCCCACAACTCATTCCTTAGAGTGGATACTTTTCACTATTTATAAAATGTTAGAGGCTACCTCATAAAATTTTATGTTGTATGTATAAAAACCACATCAACAAGTAACTTAGTCTAGTTCTAGAAGGAGTTCCTATTTTGTTTGAAAATAATCACTTAAGCTGTACTAGAAGCACCTAAAAGAATAACAAGGTCAACCTTAGACACTAACTTGTTATTCCCACATTTGGAAATCCATAAAACATTTAGGTCTGATAAAGGAGTTATGAGAGAACCCTATGATCAATCATTATCTCTATGTAGACAACCCTATCTTCCATTAATCCCAATGGCCCATCCTTAGCCTCAACCACAACCTCAAATCAAAGCTTGAATTCATGATCCAACCTAACTAACTGGTTATACTATCAATGTTTCTAGAGATATACATGATCTACCTAGAAATCCTAATAAATATATAATTTTATTTTCTCCTTCAGGAGTAATGATTAAAAAATAACATATTATGGTCTTCAAAACTACTTTGGGAATCTTGAATGTAACCCACAAAGACATGGCATGCATACTATTTCCTTTCACATTACTAGATGAATATTATGTTTCTTTTGTTAATATCTTATAAGGTTTGATTAACTCTTGGGAACATTTTAAAAATAAAATTTTGGCACAATTTGGCTAGGTCAATAGTACAAGTGTTGTTTATCAACACTTTTCAAGCATGATGAGAGAGCTAAATGAGCCAATCTGAGTCTTCAATGCTAGATTATAGAAGATGTATAGTATACTTAAGACTACTTACACACCTAATAAGGTAGTGGCCCCAAAGATGTACAATAATTCTCTAGACCATGTGACTACTAATTTTATACATAGATCTATTGGTATTGATACATTTCATTTAACTTATGTTAAAGCTATCAATGTAGACAAACAATTGAATCTTGAGATGAAATATTTTTTGCCACTCAGTCTTGGTCCTATTTTTATATCTTTTACTCCAATTACAAATACAAAATAGAATATTGTAGCCCAAAACTAAATACGATTGTATAATCAGATACTTTCAACCCATACTCTACCTAATCAACATCTCAACTTCCTAAGTAAATATATGCATGGATCTAAATATCAAAACATGAATATGTCATTGGTATTAGTCAATACTACAATACCACAAGTAAAAAATTATTATTCCATAAATATAGAATTGGAATCAATCTATAGGATGGTCCATAAATTGGTAAATTAATTCATGAACATGTCAAAATACATGGGTAAAACTAGAGGATATAATACCAATCCAAGCTTCAGATTTCAAAGATATAACAAACCTTTCAATAGTCTTAGAAATAATCAATAACAACAAGTCCCATATAACATGAATATTTATATCAATGTCATGAAATAATCCCTACCTAATTAGTTTAGGGTTCATAACACTATAAAACATGGTGATCTCGATTGCATTAAGTTTTTCACAACCTCCAATATCTTTTAAAAGGAAATGGATAGGAAGGAAGTATGTGTACATCAAATAAAACCTTATTCCTCTACTATTCATGGACACTCTAATATAATAATGGTATTTGAGGCCTATGATCTCTAATTTATATAAGAGGATGGGAATGAACCAAAGGATAATATGGATGAGATCCATGTTTTTTTGGTAGTTCTAGTGGAATAATTAAAATATGAGGAGTAAGCATCTAGTTAATACTTCAACACCTCTAAAAAATACTTCTATTAATCTAGACTCTTAGGGCCAATAACAATCCACCTCCCCTAGGAGAGATTATTAGTTGCAGAGTGTAGAACACAAAGAAAGGATAGGTAAAACATTGTTGAAGACATGAAGAAGATCAAGGCCAATATCACCCTTCATGAACTAGCTCAAATCACAATACAAAGAGATTTTTTTCTCAAATACCTAACTAAGAGATTCTCTACCTTAGACAAAACTAAATCTATGCATGCAAATGTGATGGTGTATAAAGATAAACCTAAAGTACCACTATTTATTCTAACTATATGAATGTTTGGAAAGACCATGTATAACTACCTGATTGACTGAAGCATCTCAGTCAATGTGATGATGATATTTGTATTCTATAGGTTAGGCTTGACCTTTGATAATTCAGAGAGAGTGGTTTTATAATTAGACAATTATTTGGTCTCATGTGTTGTATAATTAACAAACATATGCATTCAATTAGAATTTAAACCATATGTGTAATAGACCATTGACATTCCATAATTTTATGGCATATCACTAAGTTTTTATTGGTCTAAGACACTAAATGGGTATATGTTTACTAAATTTTCACACATGTGGTTACCTTAGAAAGGAGTAGCCAACAAGATTTAGGTAGATACATAACTAGTGATGAAACATTTGATTACTATGTATAATGCTACTAATGAGAAATAGGAATTCATATCTTCACATTAAATATTTTATATATTCACCATCAAATAAGAGATACATAGCCCTAATGATATCTTCACATGAAAGCATAAGAATTTTAAGGTCCATCTCAGTTATGGACTCTCTATTTTGATGGATCTAGATTAAAATAAGGTTTTGGTGTGGGCATAGCCCTGATAAATATAAATAGAAAGAATTAACTTAATAATTATAGTTTTTAATTCCATTATACCAAAAATAGAGTAGAATATGAAGATATTATCCTCAACTTTTAGTTTGCACTTAAAAACAATGTTAATAAATTACATATCTTTGGTGAATTTGAAATAGAGGTTAATCAAATCAAAAAATAGGTATATTGTAATCTCACCCATTTAAAGATGTATAAAAATAGAGCATTAGAATTGATTGAGGCATTTAAAGGATTGAATGGCAATTACATCCATAAAGATAAGAACCACATAACTAACTTTTTAGCATCTTTAACTATTAATTTGGAACCACTCTAGGAATCTGAGATGTAAAAGTTCTCAGTGGAATTGGTTCATTGTCTTTATATCCTAAATAATGTGGAAAACTTCCAAGTGTTCAAATATGACCATCAGATCATATAATTTATGAACAAATTTAGAGATTTTTAAGATCATATAATAGATAAGAAATACATCAAACACATGCATGGTGAATACCTAGGAGAGGATGATGGTTTTTAGCTAAAGGAAAACCACATCCCCTTAGGGATGGTTTCCTTAGAGAGATTTTGATGTTTATCCCAAAGATTAGAAGTATAAACCACCAAGAGTAACTAAATTATATTTTTCAAAATAAAATTAGGGTACTAACCAACACTCTCACTAGGTGAATGTAGGCATGAGTTTTACTCAATTTGAGAAATAAAATCTAAAATACCTATTGGTAGAATATAAAGATGTGATATACTTGACATATGAATACCTAAAATTATTTGAACCTAGAGTCATTACACACATAATACCACTAAATTTATATCATAATCCTTTTAATAAGTGGCATAGGCCAATTAATCCAATTCTAGAACCTCTAATTCAAATAGAAGCACAAAATATGCTAAAGTCCAAAATTGTCCTCCCAATTAAGTACTTTACTTGGGTAGCTAATTTGGTACTAGTCAAGAAAAAGAGTAGATAAATTAGACTTTGTGTTTATTTAAATAAACTAAATAAATCATTAGTGAAAGATAATTACCCCTTGACTTCATTGTATAAGGTAATTCAAATGGTAAGCAGTTTAGATATGATGTCCTTCTTGGATAGATTTTCTGTTACAATTAGGTACTAGTAGAGGTAAAAGATTGAAGACTAAATTCACCATAAATCATGGAAATTTGCTTATCAAAGGATGTTATTTGAATTAATTAATGTAGTAAATACTTTATAGAGATCTATGGACATTATTTTCCAAGGGCTGGTTGGAAAGTGAATTATCATATACATGGTTGACCTCACTATGTTCTCTAAAGACAGAGATGACATGTAGACCACCTCAAAAATGTGTTTGATAGACATAAAAGGTATAGAGTGTCATTTAATCCAAAGAAAATAATCTTCAAAGTAAAAAATAGAATTTTCTAGGCCATGTAATCACTAAATATGGGATATCCATTGATTTAGTTTGAGTTCAGGCCATCTCAAAGTTAACACCTCCAAGCAAAAAGAAAGAGCTAAAGTCCTTTGTTAATTTAATTTTTTTTTTAAATTAATTTTTTTATTTTAAATTTTATTAAACCAATAAATGTTATTCTAAATAAATATACCAAGATAGAGTGGACAACAAAATCCCAAATATCTTTCCAAAACATCAAAACTACCATTGATCAAGCTCTAGTTTTGATTAGTCTAGACTTCAAGAATGATTTATATCTATATTCATTTTCTTCAAAACATACTTTAGATATTATGTTTACATAAAAGGTATAATATAATGAACATCCCATTGACTTCATGAGTACCAATTTGAATGATGTTGAGTTGACATAATCCAAGATAGACAAGTAGATTTATGCCTTGATAAAAGTGATGAAAAAATTTAGGCACTATATTCTATAGAATAAAACATGTCAATGTTCAAAATATTAATTTAAATATCATACATGGATAGAATAAAATAGGTTAAATAAGATTTAAATGTATGGCCAAACTTGAAGAGTTTTACCTTGAAATCAGCCTAGCCAATATGGTAAGTGGACAAGGGATCATCCAAATGATGACAAAGACTAATCCACATATTAATATTAAACAAATTAATGAAATTTATGTAATTAGTGGTGAGTTGTACACTCAAATCATCCACTACATTTTCATAGGTATGTATCCTTCGCATCTAAATAGAGAGAAAAAATGAGACCTTAGACTTAAATCAATTCATTATATGATAAAGAAAGGAGTATTGTATAGAAATAACTATAAGGGCATATATCTAAGATGCATTTAAAAATAAAAGGCTGTATATATCTCAAACAACTTGCATCAAAATATATGTATCAATCATCTCTTAATAAATATAATAGATCATAAAATTATAAGGATGGGATACTATTGGCCTATAATTTTGAAGGATACCCACAATCACATCATGACTTTCCATGACTGCTAGGTATTTGGGAAAAGATAAATAAATGTTGCCATGAATTTACATCTAATAATTGAAGGATGTCCCTTTACCCAATGGGGATTGATTTTATTGGGTTGATAAATCCAAACTCTTTATGATGACACAAGTCTATCCTCAAAACTATTAACTATTCCATGAGGTGAATGGAAGTTGTAATAATAAAGAATTCAAGAATAATTTATGTCATCAATTTTCTAGAAGAAAACATAATAACCTAGTTAGGTACTCCCATTTATTTATTTTTTGATAATGGTACAACTTTTTAATCTTTTAAATTCATAGAATTGGCTTATAATAATCAAATCACAATCAATTTCTCTTCAAGCTATTATCCATAAGGGAATGGAGTAGTTAGTTATACCAATAAAAATTTGATGGATTTCATCAATAAATTAGCATAAAAAAATTAAGAGAATCTCATCTATTATCGAAATATGCATTATGGTTAAATATAACTATGTACAAACAAGCCCTCAAAGCTTCACCTTTTTTGTTGGTGTATGGATAACAACCAGTCTTCCTTATTACTCTCAAGATAACAATGTACCATTTCATAAAATACTACATAAGGGAAGATGAAATAATATAATATGTACTATAAGACATAATCCAGAGGGAAGATGCAAGAATTAAAGCATTGCATAACTTTAATAAACATCATGATAGTATCAAAATATGATTTGAAAAGAGATCTAAGATAAAATATTTCAAGATCTTATAGTTCATGTTTTTATGGGATAATGTATATGAGAATAAATTAAAGCATGATAATTTAAACCATTTATGGATTGGGACATATTAGATATCATAGATCCTAGGTAAAAATACCTTTTGATTGAAATACCTCCAAGGTAGTGACCTCACCTTTCCAGTCAATGGACAATTTTTTGAACCACTATTTCATGTTTGCTCTAACTAGAGATGCCTCAAGATGATTGTAAGTAGAGATTTTAGTTCTAGGATTATATTATATTTCTTTCTTTTTAGGTTATATTTCTTGATTTCTAGAGTAATTTATATGTTTTATAATATTAGTATTTTCTTCTTTCTTATTTTAATTTCAATATATAGTTGTTTTTATTTTAGTAAATTAGTTGTTATGCTTTCTAGATTAGTTTTCTAAACTATATAATAGATCAACTAATTTCCTACATGGATATTACAAAATAACTACCAAAAATTATGGGATGATTCATAAGGATGCACCATTAGTGCTCATATTGATTTATTTTGATAGTACTAAAGTTTGAGTCAAGGTATGTGTTATGACTGAAGTAGGTCCTTTGATTGGATGAGTTTACTAGACCTCTAGAATTTTCTCTGATATACTCATGTAAATCTTAAAAATGTTTTCCATCTCCGAATATTAACTCTACTATAACATGTTAAAACTTGGATGGGATGTAAACATAGAAATATATAGACATTGATAGATACATATTTATTAAAATATTTTTTCTTCTACATATAACCATCCTCTAGTGGTTCCCAACATTTATTCTATCCATGTTTTCTATATATATATATATATATCATACAAACAGATAGAAAAAGGTGGTTCAAGGAATTTCTACTAGGGATATGGACACATAGCTAGTAGTAGACCTAGGATTTGAGTGAAATCAAATGTATATATATTGGGGCTTTGAATGTATGGCTACTAGTATAACAATACCTTGGATTTCTTTATTATTTGGTTATAAAATTTGATATCAAAATGAAACGTACATTTTTTATCCATGACTTTGTCAAAACTATCATAACAAGGAAAATTTAATCTATAAAATCACACACTTAGATCCAAAGAATTCAAAGGGTTAGTATATTGAATAAGGAAGTAGAAGTCTATTTCAAGGTTTGGTTTGTTTATTCATTTCATATTAGGGTTTAATTTTGGTTATGTTACATTATTGAGATTCTGGGTTCTTAAAATACTCAAGAGTATTTCCCCTGAGTCACAATCTATTGTGCCCTAACACACACAACCCATTTTTAAAATTAAAATGGAAACCCATTATGAATTCAATAATTTTATTAAAGTTCATCTAAGCTTTATAAATTCATCATTCTAGTTTTCCTATGTAAAATTCTAAGGTTATTCTCAAAGTCTACATTTACATAAAGTTTAAATTATGAAAATTAAATCTTTAAAAATTATTTTAAATCCATATTAAATCTTAGGTTTTCATATTTTTCTTGGTTTATTTGGAGTGATAGAAATAATGTAGTTCATTATAGTTTCCTACTTTTTATTTACTCATACCATCAAAGGACTATCAAAGTTAATCCTATCAGGGACTTGCCTTTATTCATGGGAGGTGGTGAAAAGTGTCATCCTTATGTTATCTAGAACCTATATCCATTTTCAAAATTTCTAAGTGACCAAAGTATTCAAGGATTCTAATTTTTAAGAGTTGAACATGTGTTATTACCACATTACATGGAACTTTAGGCCTCAAAGATAATTTTAAGTGACCAAAGTCTATGATTCCTAAGAGTATGCCTAATTTTTTAAGTAACCAAAGTTTGTGACACTTTTTCATTACATAGAACCTTAGAAGCTTTGAAATTAAATTTAATGGCCTAATGGTTTCAATATCCTATGTTCCTGAGGACTTGATAAGTGGCACATTTTTTTAACTTGGAACTATGAAAATATTACATAGGTTTGATTATTTTATGTCCTAGAGTTTAATGGTCTCAAGCTTCCAAGTTTTGAGAGAACACCACTTGGCACATTTTTGTTTACCTAAGACCAAAGAGGGATTAAATAAAATCAAACCATTCAATGATCATGTGTCTCTAAGCCTCCATTTCTATCAGGCCCTAAAATCATGCCATGTGTTGACATTTCATTACATAGAACATTTATATAGTTATACATAGTTCAAAAGGATCATGCACCTATGATCCCATGCCTCTAAGTCCCTATAGGCTAAAGATTTATTCATGTGGATTGATTAAATTAACTCATGAACCCAAAGTATATAAATCAAATATGCAAATCAAAAGACCCAAGTGAATTAAAATTGTAAAAGTGTTATAATCTAGGAGACACATGCTCAAATTACACATAAATGAGTTTAACAACAAGGTAAAGAAGTAGGTAGTGAAAATTTTGAAGTTTTATAGAGCGTGATGACTAGACACATAAAGTTAATGAATAGTTTCTGTTCAACAAATAAGTAAACCCACCAAAACTAAATATCATGTTTAAATCAAAATAGAAACAAAATCAAAATGTTATTATTTATATTTATGACACATAAATGCATTCAAGATTCAAAATTTTGGGTGATATATTTGAAATATAATAATAGGCTAGTCATTTCACCATCGATCTATCAATCTAACTTTGAAATCTTGATCCCTAAAGCATCTAAATGTCCCTAATTTTTCTATTGAACTATGAAAAATAAAGTAGATAATTTACAGAAGAATTGACATAGTCCAAGATTGATAGAATAGCCTCTTCTTCAAATCAAGTGTGTGTTCAATCCCCCTTAGTGTAATATTATGTTAGGAGAATAGAATATAGGGAAACATTATTCGATAAAGGTGCCCTTAAATTAAATTTCCTCCAGTACTTGGTGCTCTAGAATATTGTAGTCTTTAGCACCCTACTCTACACAAAACCAATCATCTCTATATGTGAAACAATATATTGATGAAATAATACCATTTAAAACACAAGGTATCCATCTATAAATGGAAAACTTAGAGGTAATGCCTTGGATATACCTACTTATGGGTTTATTTTTCAATAGAACATTTTATGGGGATTGATTTCATCTTAGGAAAATAAACAATACCGATATAAATATTTATGGGAGGGATTTAAAAATGTACCTCATACTTTTATGGCCTGAGACTACTTATAACCAAGTCTTGGCCAATGTTTGGCTAGAGAACAATATAGTAAATGGAAATTGAAACAATGGATGGTAAAGGGATAAAGAGTAAATCCCAAGGGAGGAATTTCCTCTAACTGCATTTTTAAATTTAGACTTGGGATTTAAATAGTTATGGCCCTCATAAAAAAACTATATGGTTTGGAAAGCATAACTTACATACAAGTGGAATGGATCAATTTGTCCTAGATTATTTTAAAATTAGAAAAGTTAGTTACCCTAGGAAGAGTCATAAGTGCTCAGTTGGAGGCACATATATTCTATCTAAATAAAGGCAATCCAATGGTAATTTTTAAATTATGTCATATCTATTGGATTTAGTATTGGGCATAGTTCATAGGACACATGGGGAGTTATGAAAACACTCAATAGAATATTTAGGTAATCTAATATTCAAATATTACTCTTTAATGTTTATATATAGATTCAAAAATGGAATTCAAAGGATATTTGAGGAAATTTATCCACAAGTATATTAGGTGTTCCATGGTACCTATATGTTTTGATTATTTGAAAACCTAACAAGAAGAATTGGTAAATTGGGGGATTATTATTATTACCCTAATTACACAGTCATCAAAATCAAAGGGACAATGACAAATCCTTTGAATTTTCCATACCATGTGCTAGGCAAAATTATAGAACAAGAGATGGGTTTTCAATGTTAAAACAATATTGATGAAGAACATGGCCTTAAACATCAGGCCTATTATTATAAAACTCCTTTGATTATTGGATAAATTTAATTTGTAATCAATTCACATTTCATCCAAGTTAGGAAATCCATATCCCACTATAATTTAAAGGTGGTCCAATTCAGGGAATGGTACCCCAGGAAGAAAACTAGGACATACCTCATGTAACTTAAGGAAAATAAGAATTTGATCAATTCATATGGTTACCAATAATATAATCATGATGTTATTTTTTTAATGCATTAAATGATAATTATGTGTGGATAAGGATGAAAGATAAACAAATGTCGATGTTATTTTCTTAGGATCTTTAGTACAATCCTGATATTAATAAACAACAAGTTAAGGTGATGTAAGAACAAGAATAGAGATCATGGAGCCATCATTGACCTCCAACTTATCCACAAGACTTAAAAAGACAAGACCAACTTCCCTCCCTTATATGATAACAAAAAAAATTAAAAGAGGGAGATTCCAACAACTAGAGGGAATCTATTCCTCAAATAAGGAGGGAAATTCTAAGAGGTCTACCATATCCTCAGCTATCCTCTACATCTCTAGATACTAATAATCTTGTTTTGGGAATAATTACTATAAAATATAAAACTACACCTCCTCCATACCAATATAAGAGGACATTATCTATGACATCTCTACCACCACTTACATCTATCACCCAAGTTAGTATCCATGAGTTTATAAAGAATTATCTCATATCTATTTTAGTTGTTCCTTATTTTCCTCATTCACCTCTAGTAATTCTACCTCCATCCACTATCATTAATGAGTAATCATCTCAATCATTCCCCACCATATAACACCCTACTCTATTAACCCTTCCTTTCACCATTATTATCCCTCCAACCATTCCTTCACCACCACATATGATGATACTTTTCACCACTATAGATCCTTTAGTCATTTCACTATTTCCCTCACCTTCCACTCCCATGTTGGTCACTTAACAAAGGAAATATAAGGGTCTTTCCACCTCCTCAAAGGGAATAAAAATAGAATAAAAGACATATTTTGGTTTCCTCATCATAGAGGAATCCATTGATGATGAGAAAGCATGAGAGAAATTTCCTAAATAGGTAATATGTTTAGTTTAATATTCAAATGGTGAAGGTGAATAAGATGTATAAATAATGAAGTGGATGGGACTTATAGTAAGTGGAGAGGTAACCCTAGATGATGAGGAAAGAGAGTTGGAAAAGGATAAAGCTATGAGATTGGAAGGCTTAAAATAATAATAAATTATGGATGGAAATTTGGACCAGCAAATCCTCATAAAATAATAAAGAAAAAGTATAAATGAGGTATCCTCTTCTCTTATTTAATCTATTGCTAGCATAAATATTCTAGCTATAGATTTTCCTCCAGCTATTCTAAATATTATTTTATCTAGATTGTTTCTTTTCCCATTCCTTCAAAATCAAATAAAATAAAGGCTCTAAGGAAAGGAGTTCATTTTCAGATGAGGGTTATAGTTTCTACTCACAACCCTATAAGTCCACTAGCCATTAATAAAAATTAAACTTAACTAGAGTTTCATACACCATAATATTCACCCATACATTTAGCCACTATGACTATTGAGAAAACCCCAAGCTTGACCAAATATGTGACTAAAGTCACTCCATTGAGATAACCTTCACCATGGGAGAGGATTTTTCATCAACCTTTCTAATTTACAATATAAATAAGGGCACCATTAACACCACAAACAACAACAATTCCTCCAATGACTCCGCCACCATCCATATCTTAAGACCCAATTATAGAATATGTATAAACATGGGAACTTGTCATTCCATAATGGTAAAAAGAGATGAAAAATACAAGGGATGAGAGACATAAACTATTTGTCATAGAGTTACCTATAGTCTCTACTTGGTTTGAAAAAAAGTGGAACAATCCAAAGGGTGAAGAAGAGGAAGGCATTAAATTTGGATATAAGCCAAGAAATGGAATTTTGATAAATAGAAAATATATGTACCTTAGAAAAGGAAGCTAAAAAGGTTATAAAGGATCCTAATTAATATACTTAAGACTTTTATGATTTTTTGGACTCAAATGGTGAAGCTATGAAATAAATGTATAAAAGTAAAGAGGAGGCACAATAGAAGCAAACTATGCATAATCCTCATGAGATAATTGATGATGTGTTTAATGTAGATACTAAGTTGTATAATATTTTACATAATATTAGGGATTCCATAGTAGGAAGCCAACTAGATAGAATAAAGGTGATTAAAATTTGGCACCAATTGAAAGAGTTAGAGAAAATATTGAATTTCTTGGTTTAGTACTCTAGAACAAGTGCCTTAAATCAATTTAAACTAATGTCTAGTATGGATTCATCATGGTACCTAAATTATGTAATCTCAAAAATGTATAGTGACCTCAATTAGCATACATAGATGAAGAATTTATTGGGAAATTTTACAAATCATGAAAATGAGGCCTTATAAATTCTAAAATTTATGATGGCCACTAATTTGATTACCCCTATAGGTGAATTAGTCAACATGCATCCTCCTTAAAGTAGATAAAAACATATTTAAGGAGGAAGTTTAAGGAATAATATATAGGATCAATGATGAAATTTTACAAGTGGTAAATTTTTCCAAGGATAGTATTACAAGATTTGAGGCTTTGAGAGTAGAATTTAAGAGCTCAAAAATTGAATATACAAGGTTGATGGATAAGGCCATTAAACTCTTAAAACCTTCCTTGTTGAATTTTGACATCATTAATAATGAGTTTACATAAGCACACACATTATTTTAATACATTAAGGCAAAAGAAACAACTTTAAGGTCAATGCCAAAACACACAACCAACTTCTAGTATTTCTATGTCCCCAATTTTTAGGATTTATAGTCATGAATACTCCAAGTGGGCTCATATTGAACCTACAAGGAACAACAATGGATAATGTAGTTCCTCTATTTATCACTCCATCATCTTCTTTATCTAGTCCCACATCAACATCTTGATAAATATAATGATGTACTTTCATGTTTTTATTAAATTGAAATTTTAATTCCAAATTTGTGTTGCCTATATATATATATATATATTGCATTTTTAGCTATAAATTCTATTTTGAGATTTATAAGCACCATGTGGCCCATAAATAAGTGTGTGGGGGATAACCAATTTTTTTTTGTGTAGAGTGAATGGTCATATCTAATTCAAAAGGAAGAAACTAAAAAAAATTAATGGAGTAAAATTCTTACTTATAAGGAATGCAAATTCTATTCATTAAAAGATAATTTTTGGTTTCTTACTTGAGTTCTTAAGCCACCCACATGAAAGGGTTAGACACACTTAAATTTTAATCTAAGCTATTCATATGTCATGATCCACCAAGAAAAGGTGGGTAATGACAAAGTCAAAACTACCTTGAGTTATTGAGCCACCCACATATGAAGATTGAGCAATTTATCAACTCAGTCCAATTTATTCAATGGTTTGATCATTATGTATACTCACACATATAGGTTTTCATTAGGTTGATTCATTGGTTCATGTACACAATGATGTGTATCCATTCCTTTCCTCTTTCCCATCTCTTTACCTAATTTATTCAGCATAGCCTTTTACTTGTTATATCTCTTAATTAAGGTCTAATTTATGCCTATTTCATTGTAGGTAATTGATTTGGATCATATTTCACATATGTAAACATAAATTCACATACTCATACTTAGATATGATTCACTTTATAGGTAAGTCCAAGTATACTTCTTTTTCTTTTATACTAGTTATTTCACTTTGTTGCATTTTTAGCATAAAGGGGGGGGGCAGTAAATATAATCACCTAAAAGTGGTATTTGGATGTTAAGAGTGCTTCTTGAGACAAAATATTCATACCTTATCCATATACTTATCATAGAGTCTCTATCACACTTTTACAACCATGGTGTAAACCATAAACATCTCCAGTTATCACAAACATAGTGCCAAAACTACATTCCTAGATCCTAAGCCACTATGCATAACAACCTTCCATCTAGACACTAGGGCCACTTAAGGACACTAGAGCCACATGGTGATAGCGTCCCCAAATTGGACCTAGTTTCGTTTTCCATAACTCTCCAAAATGAATATATTTAAAAAAATATACCCCTCCTAAGGCTGGCCTAAGCACATTTTATTATTCACACAAGCTACGAATCACTATAAATATAATAATATTATACCTCTATCCAATATATGTAAAATAGATGAAAAAGGCCTATCTAAATAAGAAATAAGTTGAGAAAAATAAAGGTTATTAATCCGTATTCTGCTCTAATTCTAGATAATACCATATACAACTACCCTAATCCTAGATTTTAATGATTTTCAATCTGAAGCACACTCTAGGCATTTAAGACCAATATCATTTTAACATTGACTTGTACTTACACCAATCACTAGGTGGGAGAGTTATATCAAGCCTGATCCCTCCTTAAATCATTGGTATATAGGCAACTCTCTTCACACTAGGGTTTTGAGGATGTCCAACCTATCCTACTAATGAACACACATTTTTAGCTCATGCCATACTTACAAGGAGGATTAGGGTTTACATACTAAATTAGATATTCCATGAATAATATAGAGATCCAAATTTCATGTTTACAAGAACAAAACCTAGAAACAAAAGCATAGGTGCTCACAAAAAATAGGAATAGTCATATAAAGAGGACATTAACATAATTTTTAGGACACTAGAGACACATCACACTATTATCTAGGTAGGGTGCTATTCTTAAGTGAGGAATCTGAGTTAAGGATCCTATTGATGACACTCAAACCTATTTTTAACTCAATTTTTAACACCTAGATCTTCTAAGAAAGTTGCTTTCTAGATAAGTATCTATTTGCACATATTTATTACTATTTTTAGAAAGTTAATATATATATATATAAAATAAGTGGTTATTTATTTCATATTATTTCATTGATTTAGATAACTTGGCCCTTAATTTAACTTAGGATTTACACATCGTAAAACCCTACAAGGTTAAATCAATAGGTATTCCAACATTCTTATCTAATATGGACTTTATTTATACAATTGAAGAAAATAAAAGAACACTCATCTCTTGCATACCTTCTTGGGATGCCATTATACATTTTACTTACGCAATTTTGATTAAGTGGTTATGTTCTACCTCTTCCTTTGGGATGTTTTCTCTTTGTAAATGATTTACATTATTGTTTTATGCTTTTTCCTTTATTTAAAGTTTGTCCTCTTCTTGGAGAAAATGTGTATTCATCCATGTAATCATGAAGTGATGTTGTGTTATATCTTTATTCATGGGGTTATAACCTTATCTTAGAGTCTATTATTTGTCCCTTTAAGGTAGTGCAATGTTACTTTCCTCTTCATTAGAAACCTATCCATTATTTAGACACTCTAATTCCTCATTATATTTGACAAAAATAATGATGGATTTACCTTAAAATTGTATTCATGTTGAGCTAATGACTTAGATTATTTGTATTTGAAATCTTGTAATTCTTCAACTATTTTGGAGCATACTATAACTTATTTATTTCCACCAATATACCCCAAACCAACATATTCAAAGATTTTTTCAACCTTTATGGGATTTATCATTCCTTGCCTATTTTTTCCAAGGTATTTTCCACCTATGGGGCATCCACATAAATTTCCACCACTTTGAACATGTCTATATAGGAAAATGACACATGATACAAAGAAAATTACCTCTAAATCCATTTGGATGTATGTTTTCATTGCTGTTTAGGAGCTTGTAAACACTGACAATAAATGTTGTCAAAGAGGAAGTGATAGCTCAAGATCTCCACATCTGGTGTTTTATGGCTAGAAACTAGCAATAAACACATATCTAAGGTAGAAGATAAAATATAGGATTAGGTTATTATCCTCTGATCATGTTTGTTTAAGAGATAAAATACCCATTATAACCTCAAGAATGCCCTTCCCAATATTATAAAATTATAGTTTTTCAAGGTAACTTCAGATGTGCATAAAAAAAAAACTCATAAGTCATTTTAATGAACTAAAAGAACCTTTGAATGTTTTCAAATCACTATTAATTCATCATAGATAACTTTGATGTAACTTTGGAGATGAATTAATGGCACATGTTGTAATAATCAATCCTGAAATGTAATTTTTTTGTATTGAAGATACAAGTTCCTATCATTTAGCTGACATTTACACATTTGGGATGCCAAATGCAATTAAATCACTTTATATATATATATATATATATATATATATATATATATATATATATATATATATATATATATATATATATATATATATATATATATATATAGACACATACATACATACATACATACATACACACACACACACACACACATATATATATGTATATATATATATATATATATATATATATATATATATATATATATACATATATATATATATATATACATATATATATATATATATATACATACATACATACATACATACATATATACATATATATGTGTGTGTGTGAGTATACCTATATGTATATGTGTGTGTGTATACACACACACACATATTACATTGTATAAAAATATTAATACCCAAAAATCCACATATAGATGGGTTTTTATGGATGTTTAAAAGCTTAGAAACATTGACAACAAATATTGTTAAAATGTAAGAGATAGTTTAAGATCTCCATCTTTGGGGATTAATGGATAGAAAATATCACTACCAACACATATGAGTGGTGGATAATGTTTAGGAACAAGTTTTTGGCTTATCATCATGCTTGTTCAAGAGCTATGGTACCCATTATAGTCTCAAGAATGCCCTTCCCAATATGAGAAATTTGTAATCTTTTAGAGTAACTTTAGATGTGCTTAAAAAAAACTATAATTCATTTTTTTCAATGAAAATAAATATCATGTGAATGCCAAATACACACAATTTCACCCTAGGTCATGTTTATGTAACCTTTAATATGAATTTGTGGCATACACTACAATAATCACTCCTAAAATGTAACTTTTTTGTAGTGAATAGACAAGTTTTTATCTTCCAATTAACATTTCCATATCCATAAATCCACATGCAAATCCATAAATTAAAAAAATTTGATAGGAAAATTACACGTGATACAAATACCATGACCTCCAAATCCACTTATATTTATGTTTTTGTATCTATTTAGGAGCTTGGAAACACTAAAAACAAATATTGTCAAAGTTGAAGTGGTAGTTTGAGATTTCTACCTCCAGTGCTTCATGCCCAGAAAATGAAAATTCCAACACATACAAGGTGGTTTATAACATATAGGACTAGGTTATTTTAATTTTATCACCCTTGGTAGAGATATGGAGTACCCATTTCAACATAAAAATGCCCTTCCCAATATGATAAAATTATAGTTTTTTGTGTAACTTCATGTACACAAAATAAAAATTGTAAGTCAATGGCACAAACAAAAATAACTCTCACATTCATTTCAAATCCATATAATTTTACCCTAGATAATTTTTATGTAACATTGGATATGAATCCATGGCTTACTTAGTAATTATTCCTAAAATTTATGTTTTTTACAATGAAGAGACAAGTTCTTGTTCTCCAACTAACATTTCTACCTTTGATACTCCACATAAAAATATATCACTTAAAAAATGTTTATATAGGTAAATTACACATGTTATGAATAAAAAATCCTTAAAATCCACCTATATTAATGTTTTAATGGTTGTTCAAGATCTTATAATTATTTACAACAATTATTGTTAAAGTGGAAGTGATAGTTCAAGATCTGCACCTTTGGTGCTTCATGGTTAGAAATTGTCACTACCAATACATCCATAGTGGTGGATAATTTATAATAATGTTTTATTTGAATATAATAATGCTTGTTTGAGATATAATTTCCCATTATGTTCTTAACAATTCCTTCCTCAATACAAAAAAAATGTAGTTTTTATGGTAACTTAAGACACACATAAAATAGATACCCTAACTCATTTTCATGAACCAAAAGAACCCTAATTTTTATGTAAAATCCATATAATTTCACTATGGATCAGGTTATTGTAACCTTAGAGATGAATTTATGGCACACACTACAATAATTAGTCCTAAAATTCAATGTTTTTATAGTGAATAAATAATTTCTTATACTATAATTGACATTTCTACCTATGGAACATCCACATGAAAATAAACCACTTTGAACATGTCTATATAAGAAAATGACAAATAATAAAAATAACATGATCTTAAAATACATATTCATGCATGTTTTGGTGGTTAATTGAGATTATGGAAACACTAACATCAAATATTATCAAAGATGAAATGACAATTCAATATCTCCACCTACAGTACTTTTCATCTATAAATTGGCATTGAAAACATGTCTAGGGTGGTGGATAACATCTAGGACTAGGTTCTTGGCCTTTAATTATGCTTATTTGAGAGATAAACTACACATTTTAGCATTAAGAATTCTCTTTTGAATATGATAAAATTATACTTTTTAGTGAAACTTTAGACATGCATAAAACAAAAATTGTAAACTATTTTCATGAACCTAAAGGACCCTCACATGCATGTAAAATCCCTATAATTTCACTTAAAATAATTATTATGTAACCCTAGAGATGAATCCATGGCACATGTTGTTGTAATCAGTCCTAAAATGCAAAATTTTTTATAGTGAAGAGACAATTTATTATCATCTAACTAAAATTTCCACCTCCAAGACTTCCACATGAAAATACATCACTTTAAACACATATATTTAAAATTACATGTTATAATAATACCAAGACATATAAATCCACATGGATGAATGTTTTCATGGTTGCTTAAGAGATTGGAAACACTAATAACAAATTTTAAATTCAAAGTGGTAGTTTGAGATCTCCACCTCATATACTTTGTGGCTAGAAACTAACACTGCCAATACATTTGGGGTGGTGTATAAAATCTAAGACTAGGTTCTTGTCTTATGATCATGACTTATTGAGAGACATAGTACCTATTTAGGCCTCAATAATGCTCTTCCCAATATGATAAAATTACAAATTTTTAGGGTAGATTTAGATGAATGTAAAATAAAAACTATAAATCATTATCATGAATGAACTTGGATAATGTAATTATAACCTTAGAGATATGTGCATGACACATGTTATATCAATTAGTCCTAAAATCCAATTTTTTTACAATGAAGAGAGGTTTTTATCCTCTAATTAACATTTCTACCTCTAGGACCTCCACATAAAAATACATCACTTTTAACACATATGCATAGTCCAATGTCATGTGATCCAAAGGCCAAAACCCAAAATTTCACTTGGATGTTTATTTTCATAATTATTTAGGATCTTAGAAACTATATAACCTTAAAATATATATTAAGGGGAATATATGGTAAATGGGGAAAATTTTACCATAGAAAAAGCATTAAAATGACCATAAAAGAAAATAAATGGCTTTTTAATTACTAATAAAAATTATTAAAATAATCATATAAAAAAATTAACATCTATTAAATCTAATTAATTTTCTAAATACATTAGTAAAGTGGGTTAAAAATGTCCCTAAAGTAATGCTTGGTAATCCTTAGATGTCCCCTCGATGGGTGATTTTATTAAAAACTAGATGAGTGAACCCTTGAGATGATGAAGTAATAGTGTATAAATGATAGAAGAGGATAAAAAATGAAAGAGAAAGGTTAAAATAGGAATAAAATGGATACTAGGGATAAAAATAAGCCTCTATAAAAGAACAATAATTCCTGGGGAGAATAGCTTTTGGGTTACTCCTTTAGTACTTAAGACCTATATATATGTTGTCCCTATGATTGCTATGGAAATAGGATAAAATAGGGAAGCTTTACTCACGTGAGTGCTTGATTGACTTATTTTTAATTCATGATAGGTATTTTATATGTTTGTGTTATTTGTGTAATGAATGAGTATTGATATTATATTTATACCAATCCATTTTGGATAATATCTTGCATTAAATCACTTAGGCTAACCATAAGAATACATTTCATTTTTAAATTTGATGGATTTATGTCTCTCGACACTTACATTGGGATAGGACATTTGTGTTAACATAGGTGTCTAACTAGGACATAAGTGTTTAGGTAATTATAAAATATTTGTAGATATATAGCTTGTAGAGATGGAAGATAAGCAAGTTTATAACATTCTATGCAAGATAAAAAGGCATAGGTCATTAGAATGACATTGGTTAGACTAAGAGATAATCAATTTGGCATAAAGAGATAATATATGTGAGGTTTATAGTGATGTGAAAGGTTTATAATCTGATGGTATATCCATGATATATATTTTCCAAGTGTAAAATATGGAGGTGTTATATAATTTAAAAATAGTGCCTACATTTTCCCTCTTAATCTAGTAATGAAATTATTGGTTTAAAAGAGAATAAATACATATATGGATGTGTATAAAACATCTTGTATTAACTTGAGTCCAAATTAAGTGCCTTGTTATGGAGTGACCTACAACCAAGAGTATGTTAAAATATATAATTAGTACATATAGTCTAAAATTGAAAGAGAGAAAGGCTTACGAGTATACCTATGTATTGATATAACCATCTTAATTTTTGGAAATTTGATTTTAAAGATATTTTATTATGAATAATTAAAATTGATATTATAATAAGTATAAATATGGAAAGTCCATATATCTAAAGAGATAGAGATATATTGTGTGATACATGTCCCCACTTTAGATGAAAGATGAGTTGTCACCCAATAGTTGAGATTAGCTCAACCATGCAACCCAATCATAGATATAACTTAGTGAGTGTGAGTGAACCAAGTTATTTCATTTAAATCTAGAAAACATTAATTTTACTCATTCAATATTTTCAAATCATTAAATAAAGCATGAATACATAACTATATATATCTTAGACCTCATGAACATTCAAATATTAGCTAGCAATGCTAATACTTAAACCAAAATAATGCAAACCTTCATTGGAAACCTCATATTTGCATATGATTCATCTTATATATAATATAAATAGGTATTTACCAACACTAATTTGTGTTGATACATCTCCTTTGAAGCTATGGATTAGTTTAATTTGATCAAGAATAAGAAAGGTGACACACAAAAAGAATCCAAAATTTGTCATCACTTCATTGTCTAATTTGAGCATGTAAATTATAATTATAAGAGGTTTATTTAAATAAATTAGGATTAATAAGGACCCTTCATCTTGACTTTAATATGACCAAAATAAATGAGTCGTCAACAGTGCACATGGATCAATAATGTGATACCTTCATATTGCTTAATGTGAAGGGTGGAAGATGGTATTTTAAAGTATCAAAGGAGATTTAATATGATCCCTTCATCTTGTTTCCAATATTAATGGTGGATAATACTCATAATATATTTTTGATAGTCCATATAGACCCTTCATCTTGTTTCCAATATGAGGGGTAGAGAATCATTCCCAAGAAGGCACATGGATCACCATGTGGTACCTTGATCTTTTTTCCAAGATTATGTGTTTAGAATGATCCTAATATATCTCACAAAACTCATTAAAGACCCTATATCTTATCTCCAAAATTAAGTGTGGAGAATAATCTTGCATATTAATTAATTTATAAAATTGCTTGGATCCCAAAAGAATATCCCATAGGATCTAAATATTCTTTCTTGAATGAAGATTCCTTTTGGAAGGAAAAGGAATAATTAATAATTCAAAGGAAAATAAAATTCTATTTTCCTAGAATTATATTTAGAATAATGATTTAGAGAAAAGGGAACTCATTTCGCTAATTGATTAGTGAATGGGAATTAGTAAATTGATAAGAGAAATTGATTAGAATGACAATTGAATAGATATAATATGATGATTTATCACACCTATATATTCCCCAAGGTGAATTTAATCTTATAAATTTATATGAATAGATGAATTCTAATAAATTTTTGTGTAATTGTAGAAAGTCACTCCATTTTACAATTTTGATATTTAAGTGATAAAAATTGAGTGTCTACATATGACCCTATTTGAGAATGCATTAAAATATTTTTATGAAGTAATGTATTCTAAAATATAGATAAAAAATGTTAACATGATCATAAAAGAAAATTAATGTCTTCTCAAATATTGAAAAAAAGTGTTAAATGACCACAAAATAAAATTAATTTCTCAAATACTAAGAAAAAACATTAAAATGACCATCAAATGAAATTAATGTTTGTTAAATATTATTAATTTGATAAATACATTAGTAAGATGGGTTCAAAAATGTCCCCAAAGTAGATCTTAGTAAGCCTTGGATTCCCCCTTGACGGGAGTGTTGATAAAAGGTAGACAAGTTAACCCTTGAGATGATGAAATAAAAGTGTATAAATTATAGAAGAGGATAAAAAAGAAAGAGATATGTAAAAATGGAATAAAATGGATACCAAGGCTAAAAATAATCCTCTAAAGAAGAAGAATAGTGCATGGGAGAAATATCTCTTGGGTTACTCCTTCAATACTTCAGACCTATAGATATGTTTTCCCTATGACTGATATGGAAATAAGAGAAAATAGGGAAGATTTTCTCATTTTATTTCTTGTTTAACTACTTTTTAGTTAGTTATAGGTATTTTATAGGTTTATTCTAGGTGTGGAATGAATTAAGGTTGATCTTTATTTATACCAATCCCTTTTTAGAATACCTTGCATTAAAGCACTTAGTCTAACAATAAGAATATGTTTCATTTATAAATTTGATGACTTTAGATCACTAAAAACTTACATTAGGATATGAAATTTATGTCTACATAGGTGTCTAATTGTGATATAATTGTTCAAGTAGTTGTATAGGTGAAAACTTGAAGAAAATTGATACCAAGGCTAAAAATAAGCCTCTATATAAGAAGAATAATGCATGTGGGGAATATATCCTGGGTTACTCCTTTCATACTTTATACCTATAGATATGTTGTACCTATGACTAATATAGAAATAGGATAAAATAGGGAATCTATGATTACTTGAGTGCTTGATTGACTTTTTTCTAATTCATGCTAGGTATTTTCTAGGTTTGTGCTAGGTATGGAATGAATGAGGGTTGATATTGTATTTATACCAATCCATTTCGGTAATATCTCACATTAAATCACTTAGGTTGACCATATAAATTTATTTCATTTTTAAATTTTATGATTTTATGTCACTAGACACTTACATTGGGATAGGACACTTGTGTCGACATAGGTGTCTAACTAGGATTCAAGTATTTAGGTAGTTATAAAATAGGTATAGATCTATAACTTGTAGAGATGGAAGGTAAGCAAGTTTATATAATTTTAAGGTAGACATAAGACATACATCATCAAAATGACATTGGTTGGACTAATATATAATCAATTTGGCATAGAGAGATAGTATATATGATACTTTCAATAATGTGAATGGTATAGAAGCTGAAGGTACATCCATGATATGCATTTTCCAAGTATTCAAGACTAATATGATATGTAATTTAGAAATAGTATCTATATTTTCCCTCTTAATCTATAAATGAAATTACTAGTTGAAAGGAGAAGAAATGCATACCTAGGTGTGTATTACACACATTATATTTACTTATGTGCAACTTTAGTGTTGTACTAGAGAGTGACCTAAAAATTAGAGCATGTTATAATATTTAATTAGTGGATATAGTCTGAAATAGAAATAATTGGAATAATTGAAATTGAAAGAGTGCATGGTTTATTGTGTATCTAGGCAACCATATTATTTTTTTAGCAATTTGATTTGAAATATATATCATTATGAATCACTAAAACTAAGATTAAGATGGATAAAAATATGAAAATTACATATATCTAAAGAGATAGAGAGATATTAGAGGACACATGCTCCCAACTTTGGAGAAAATATGAGTTGACACCCGATAGTTGAAATTACCTCAACCATGCAACCCAATCATACATATAACTTGGTGAGTGTGAGTGAACCAAGATTTTTCATTACAATCTAGAACACATTAATTCTATTCATTCAATATTTGAAAATCATTAGATGAAATATGAATAATTAACTATATACACCTAACACCTCATGAACATATAAAGATTAGTTAATAAGGCTAACATTTAAACCAACATAATATAAAACTTCACTAGAATCCTCATCTTTGGCATATAATTCAGCTCATATGTAGCATGAGTAGCTCTTTGTTAATTTCAATTTATGTTCAAACATCTCATTTGAAGCTATGGACTAGTTAATTTGATGAATAATAGGAAACATGATTCAAAAAAGCCATCATATGTTAGCACTTCATTGTCTAATTTGAGCACATAAATTATAATGAGAAGAGGTCTATTTAAATAAATCAAGATCAATGAGGATCCTTCATCTTAAATTCAAGACGAATGACTAAAAATGAGTCCTTAATATGCACATGGATCAGTAATACAACACCTTCATATTTATTAATATGAAGTGTGGAAGATGGTCCTTGAAAGTATCAAATAAGTATTTATATGATCCCTTCATATTGTTTCCAAGATAAATGGTGGATAATTCTCCTTATAATATATTTGTGAGAGTCCATTTATATGCTTCATCTTGATTCCAATATTATGCATGGAGAATCATTCCCAAAAAGGCACATGGATTACCAATGTCATCCCTTCATCTTATTTACAATATGAAGGGTTGATAATTATCCTAAAATATCTCACAAGACTAATTAAGGGCCCTTCATCTTGTCTCCAAGATGAAGGTTGGAGAATAATCTTGCATATTAATTCATTTAGTAAATTACTTAGCTCCCAAAAGAATATACTAGAGGATCTCAAGATTATTTCTTGAATGAGGATTATTTTTTGAAGGAAAAGGAGAAATTAATAATTGAAAGGAAAATATAATTTCATTTACATAGAATTATATTTATAAGAATGATTTAGAGAAGAGGAAATAATTTGCATTAATTGATCATTGAAGGGGAATTAGTGAATTGCCCAAAATAGAACAATTAACTAGATAAATTGATTGGAATGAAATTGAATAGATATAATATGGTGAATTATCCCACCTAGAGATGCCCCAAAATGAATTTGAACATGTACATTTAGATGCAGATACATTTAGACCAATTTATGTGCAATTAGGGGAAGTCATTCCATTTTGTAGTTTTGGAATGTAAGTGATACAAGTGGAGTGTCTATATTTTACCTTATTTGAGAAGGAATTTCAAGATGTAGATGAAGTAACATCTTTTAAAATAATAATAAAAAACATTGACATGATTATAGAAGAAAATTATTGTCTTCTTAAATATTAAGAAAAAGTGTTAAAAAGACCATAGAAGAAAATTAATGGCTTCTCAAATACTGATAAAAAGTGATAAAATGACCATAGAATAAAATTATTTTCTATTAAACCTGATGAATTTTTTAAACACATTAGTAAAATGGGTTAAAAAAAGTCCCCAAAGTAGCACTTGGTAAGCCTCGAATACCCCCTTGAGGGGAGAGTCAAAAAAATGGATGAGTGAACCCTCAAAATGTTAAAATAATATATTATAAATGATAAAACAAGATAAAAAATGAAAGAGAGAGGTGAAAGTGGGAATAAAAATGGATACGAGGGCTAAAATAAGCCTTTAGAGAATAAAAATAGTGCAAGGGGGATTTTTTTGAAATAAAAGACTATAGATTCACCTTGGGGATGCAATTTGGTTCAATTTCACCCTATCAATTCAAATTTTATCTTTATGGTTTTGTACAAGACTGACATGGATAAAATGGAACATAGACCACGTTTAAGGTTACTTTTAGACCACATTCTAGAGAAAAAATGACCATAAGGAGCTGATCCACCTGTAAGTACATTTTTTTATCTATGAATTTATCATTTAAGTGAATTTATTACTTGTAAAATAAGGCAAATGATAAATTTAACATTTTTAAAATGATGAATTTGACCACACAAATGGTTAATTCATTTATGTAAATGATGAATTGGTCATGAAAACATTGAAATAGTCAAAATAAATGGTGAATTTAGAAAGCATTGAAATGGTGTAGAGTGAATTTGGGGATGAAATTTGGTTCAATTTCACCCTATCAATTCAAAGTTTATCTTTATGGTTTTGTACAAGACTGACATGGATAAAATGGAACATAGACCATGTTTAAGGGTACTTCTAGACCACATTCTAGAGAAAAAATGACCATGAGGAGCTAGTCCACCTATAACTACATTTTTTTATTTGTGAATTTATCATTTAAGTGCATTTATTACTTGTAAAATAAGGGAAATGATAAATTTAACATTTTTAAAATGATGAATTTGACCACAAAAATGGTGAATTCATCTATGTAAATGATGAATTAGTCATGAAAACATTGAAATAGTCAAAATAAATGGTGAATTCAGAAAGCATTGAAATGGTGTAGAGTGAATTTGTGGAAATAGAGAATTGGTCCTTCAAAATGGTGAAATGTAATATGAAAAGTGTGATTTGATCTAGAATTTGGTGAAATGATGGAAATCAGTGATGAAATGGTAAAGGAAAACATCAAATTTTTGTTCAAATATAAGTTACCATAGGATTAGTGAATGTCCAATTAAATAATGAAATGGTCCAAGAAAATGTCAAAATTATAATGAAAATGTATGAATCTTATCTACTAGTGAATTTGCCATATAAATAATTAAATTGTATTGTTAAACAATGAATTCACCTAAAAATGGTGAAAATGTCCTAATTTAATAGATGGATATAAATTGAATAGGGAGAAAAAATAAAGCAATTACTGAATCTGAATAGGAATAGATGAAATGAATGGTAAGAAAATAGATTTGATTAGCAAGTAGAAATGTGATTAAAATTAGATATAAATGAATAACTATAGTGAATTTTATTATATTTTAGGATTGATTTGATGTACTTATAGCTCATGAGATAGATCACACATCTTAAAACAATTGACAATATGGATGAGTTACATGCCTAATTTCTTTAAGATGATTGGACTCATGCACATGGATAGGATGTCAGTGATAAGAGTAGATTGGGAATTTATTAGTGCCTTATCACAATGATGTATATCAAACACATAGACATTGTATCTATGTAAATGTGATATCACTATCACATTAGATGATATATAGTAGATTTTACATGTGTCAATCAGAGGACATCCCTTATATTAGCCTACCATAAGTCATAGATAGGCTACACTAGAAGGCTTGATAGGACCCATGAACACTGAGATGCTTTGAGGTGGGTACATGGTTATTGATGAGATTAAACTAGTCATGGATATACCTCAAGATAGATCCATGGAGGTTGATGTTCTAGTAATAATTATATTTGATATGGAAATTATAGTTCTCATGGTTGTTATCAATGACATTCTACTCCCTGACAAGAAAGGTTATTTTTTCCATATGGTCTTGGGAATATTTGTGAGAGACAAGATATAGGATACATTTACTTTTTCATGGGGAATAAATATTTTGGTATAGTTATATCATGATATTCACTACATTGTATATTACAGAGGACATAGTATTGGTCTAGTGACACTACACCAAGTTTAGGCATGGGAGCATATTTCAATTGATAGACATGTGAGGAGATGATAAAAATGATACAATATGATCCCATGATATATATATGGTACCGGGTACATCTTGGGCATAAGAGTCATAGAGGATATCTCTAATATTATAGGTGAGTGAAAGATGACATGATAGATGTAGATTTTGACTTGGAGGCCCTACTTATATATTTAGTTTGAGTGGGTTTAGGATGCAAAGTACATGCTATACATGACCATTGTGTGATATATTATTGGTCATTAGGATAAAATTATATATCAATATAGGTTAGATAGGATTCATTAATAGTTTGGGTTACAATAGGATGTACCTATAGGATCTCTTTAATTTTCACATGTGGTTAGAGAGACATAATAATTGGGATAATAAGACTTAAGGCATGGAATAGCTTTGGTTTATTACCAAAAGAGAAATAGGTTTATGCAAGAGGGAAAATATATGTATGTGTTACTGAGACATATGTGGCATGATGGGCTTAAAATTAGCAAGTGAGATTTATTACTCCACTAGGTGGAGATCAAGGACATGTTCATAGAGCTTATCAGGCATAAACTCCATTATAGGTTTAGTGACTTAGTCCCATCACGATGGTAGTAAACAATAGAGTAAAGGAGGATGTTATAAAGGATGGGGGAAAGGAGGAGGGAGAGGAGGAGGTAGAGATAGGTTTAGACAAGGAAATGTTATAAATGGATGTAGTAGGTGTAGATGACAAGAGATGTGGGGTAGATTGGCCCAACTAGATTGATAATATATTTTGAGAATCAATCTATGATTCATAGATTTATGTAGGAGATCAGTGTTAGAGATACTAAGATTACTAGGTTATAATCATGATTAGATCACCAATCATAAAAACTATCCTCAATAAATGGTTAGATTAGTGTTAATTAGGTAGATATTGATAGGCTGATAATAGAGGTGAGTCATATGAAATAGATACATGCATAACTTAACACCAAGATGGATTATACTTTTTATGATTGTTATGTTGTACTAAAGGTCTAGGCATATGTGATTACATAAAGAGATTCATCTATAATAGAGTGAGATTTATCTCTAACAGAGAGATATAACTTGGGTAAGGTTTGGTAAAATACAAACATAGCTTGTTGTGTCTTGTGAGATTATGATAAAGAGAATATTGATATATAGTTTTTATAAGATCCTTTAAATTAAGGATGAGACTAGTTGTTATAGGATCCTATATGAGGTATCAATACTAGATATAACTAGGAGGCCTACTTTTTTAGAGTATAGTGTACAATGATATATATCTAGATCAAGTTGATCTCATAGGACCTCTACATTAGCTAGATTAGTAGCCCAGTGTTCTCCTTGATCATTCACCATGGGTAATCCATTATATCCAACCCCATCATGGGATATGATAGGTGATATTTCTTATTATGAGGGTCCATATGATAAATCCACCTAAGATGGGCATAACTAGAGGTGGCTTTCTGAGATAGGGATTTATAATTCTGATCTATGATATGTATTAATTTGTATGCACCTAGATGATCTAAGATGTGCATGTTATATATTTTGATTTATATGATCCATTTTGATGCATATATGAACATTTGACACTTTGATATATGAGATTCATGATATTAATTTATTATCTCATGTGATTCTTATTGTATTTATGTATGTCTCTTTTGCTTAGAATATACAAGATTGATATGACTTTGATTTATGTATGTTATTTTTATTATTATTGATGAGATATATTTTGGAATTAGTGATGTGATGATCATGATGTTTTCTAGTTTGATGATTTTATTAGATAAATATATATGTTTGATTATAGCATTGACATATAATTAAACCTTTTTGAAAATTAATTTTTAATATGCACGTGATAATATGCATCATAATTTAGTAAGGATCATGATAAAATTCAGTTATAAAAATTCATAAAATTTTAACTCAAAATGAAAATGTATATAACTTAAAACAAGATATGGAAAATCAATCTTTAAATGTAAAACATATTACACTTAAATCAATTCTAATTTAGATGCATATTATGCAGAACAAAAAATCATGATGTGAATAATAAGTATTTAATTAATAAAATGAATGTAATAACTTAATTAGATCAAGTAATAAAACACATACCAATAGTAAAACAAATAATAAACACACAAACACACAAGTTGAAGTAAATAAACATTAAATATAAAAAGGAGTGTGTATGATAATAAGTCATTACTATCTGAGACTAGGGGTATGATAAAATAATTATGACCAAGGGGGAATATAAGAATAAGGAAGGGGTAGCCAAGTTGACTCCAAATTCCCCATGTAAGTGGATGCCTCTTATATAGTCATATGGATTTTAGACCAAATGTAGTTCTCCCAAATATTTGGGAAATAATAAAATTGATGACAAGTTAATAAGATAGATTATAAAGGAAAATATGAAAGGGAAATATCAAAATGATGAAAGTATACAAGGAATAATATTTCCATAATGACAAGTTAAATTCTTGTAAAACATTGAGATCATGAGTCAAGGGATGGCTTAGTTGACCAAATAAAATTGAACACTACCTACATAGTCAAAATTGACCTCAAGACATTATAGTTTGACTAGAAATTAGGAATAGAAAATGATAATTAGGATCAAGGACAAGATAGAAATGTTTTAATATTTGATGGTTATACTCATAAAATGGTGAGAGAATGACTTAAAAGGACTCTTAAAATTATGAGAGCATACTATTAATTCACAAAATGGTGAGAGTATAGGAATTTGGTCCCACTTTTTGATATTTCATACTCACGAGGAGATGAAAATCACGTATAAGGTATTTTAATATGTGTCACCTAACTACGAGTGACTAGAAATCCAAGTTGAGGAACATGATGACAACTAGTCAATTATGCCATATTAGAGATGGGCACAGATGGGGAAACTCTATAAGATATTAAGTCATGAATTTTTTTAGAATTTTATAAATAATTTAATATTTGTATGTTTATGGATTTTTTGAATATTTGAATTGTTTAAGGATTTCTTGTAATATTTGCATTTTTTTGGGTTTTTTAGAATAGGATATAAACAAGAGTATTTTGACCAAATAATATCCTATAAATGGGAATAGACAACTACAAAAACACCTTCCAAAGAAAATAATAACAACCATGGGTGGGATAACTCAATAATGAATAGGGAATGTGAAAGGATTATACATACATGAGTGATTTAGGAAGTACCACTTAGCATTAAATTGGAATAAGATATAACTTATTATCAAAATAATGAATTGGGATGTGATGGTGGTGAATGAGGAAAGGAAATAGGAATGAACAGGAGCTCAAGGGAGTGATAAAGTTCATACAAGTTGGAAAATCATGATGTTCTATATTTTGACATAGCTTATGTAAAAATATTATAACACAACCCAATCTTCAATGTTTCTTTGTTTTGATATATTGTTGCTTTGATTCACTTAACTATATAATCATAATATAATAAGGGTGGTAATAGGAAAAAGGGGTAAGGAACAGTAAAAAGATGCCCCTAAGAAAGGGCTAAAAAGACAGGGAAGATAAAATGGAAAATATATGCCCCTAAATAGGAACACTTATATACAATAGAAGATAATTCAAGCATTAAAATACTTAAGATGCATAATTTTCATTGGATCATCGATTTCATAACCCTCTGGAGTAGCTAAATTATATGCACTAACTCATAGTTAACTATAATAATGAAGGGGCCCAACCAATTTGGTTTGAACCTACCTTTCTTTTCCCATTCAACATTAGTATTATTTTGATTTTATTTTCACCAAACTTAAACTCTCAAGAAACTTGATATAACCCCAACATAGTTGATTATGATAAGATTTGATGTGATTTAGAGTGGCTATTTATTTCTCATCCAAGAGATCTAGTTCTACTAATTTGGCCACTTGGTAGTCTTCTTCATCAAGAATATCCCATAATGAAATGTGCAATGAGGGAAGCTCAATCTTAATAGGAATAATTAATTTATAAAAATAGACCATGGAGTAGGTATTTGTACCAATATAAGTGTGGACATTATATGGTATGCCCACAAGGCTAGGAATATATTCAAATGCCAATCATGGACAAATTCATTAACAATATTTTTGAGAATTTTAATAAGTGTTTTATTGGATTCTTCTACATATCCATTATCTTGAGGGTAATAAGGAGTGGAAAATTTGTGCTTGATATGGAATTTAGAATATAGGGTAGTGACATCCCTATTTTTAAAGGATTTGTCACTATCTAAAATGTTGGTGGAAGGGATGCCATAATGGTAAATTATATGGTTCAGGATGAATTTAGAAATATAATTATTGGTTATGTAATTGAGAGGGATTAACTTTACCCATTTAGTGGAATATTTAGTATCAGTAGGGATATGCTTTTGGTTATATAAATCCGGGTTAATCTTTCATATGAGATCAATCCCTCATATTGGAAATGGCTAAGGAGTTATTACTCATTAAATCACCTATCCTATAACATGAATAGATCACCATGTTTTTGACAAGTTAGACATTTATTAACATAAGGACATGCATATGAATCCATAGTAGACCATTAATAGGTATTACAAAGGAAATTTTTAGATAGGACCATATCACTAGTGTGTGCCCCTCAAATCCCTTTCTGAACTTCACTAAGAACTAATTCAAATCCTCTCTTATATAAATAATGAAATAGATTTCCATCATAAACCCTATGATAAAGTGTGTTGCCAATTATGGTATTATGAGAAGTAGTTTGGGTAAAATATTTTGTATGACTATGGGATAAATTAGTGAGAAGGATTTGATCATAGAGATAAGAATAAATGTTTATGTACCAAGGGGCATTAGGATCAGCAAGAACACATATCATCTCAAAATATAAATAGTCATATTTAAAAAAATAAAATTTTCAATTAGAAACTGATACTCTTTGATAGAAGGATAAAGTGAAATCATGGATCCATCAGTGACCATAGCATTTAAATACTTGTTATTGGATATAGAAACTTGTTTGAAATAAATATATTTCAATTTTAGTTTCAGAGCATTTATTATGCCTTTGTAAGGCACATATTTTTCATCCTTTGTACGATATATATATATATATATATATATATATATATATATATATATATATATATATATATATATATATAGCTTTATTGATAATGAGTTATGAATCACCATATACTTTAAAATGTTGAAAATTCCATTACACTACAAGATGAAGCCTAGCAAGCAAAGACTCATATTCAACAATGTTGTAAGTACATGGAAATCGATTGTAAAAATCTTATAAATAAGATCACCTTGTGGTGTGATGAATAATATTCTTGATTCTAATCCATGAGATGTGAAAGATGCAAAAATAGAGATTTCATTCTTTAGTTTCATCTAGCATCATAATAGACTTTTTAGGAAAGTGCACTTTAATAGGAGTAGAAACTTATAGATATTCTTTAACTAGTTGATCAACTAAAATTTGACCATTGATAGCCTTCTGATGTGTATATTCAGTATCAAACTCACTAAGCAACATTAACCATTTATCCATTCAACCAGTTAATGTTGATTTTGATAATATATATTTCAAATGATCTAATTTCATCATCAACATAGTATTATTATTTTTCATATAATGTCTAAGCTTATGGGAAGAAAAAACTAATGCAAGACAAGATTTTTATATTTGATTATATTTTTTCTCATAAGAAACTAAGGTATGAATTAGATAATAAAAAACTTTTTATTTTCTTTAATCATCATGCTAAGAAAGGAGTTTCCCCAAGGCATTAACAGTTGTATAGATGTATAATAATTAAGGTTTTCTAGGCATTGGTGGAATAAGTACTAGAGGATTTACTAATTATTGCTTAATTTTATCAAAATATTAATAGCATCCAACATTCCATTGAAATGTAATGACATTTTTTATAATATGTATAAATGGATGATAATGATCAAAAAAATTCGAAGATGAAGCATATAGTAGCTTGGATATTACCATGCAGGCTATAGAGTTATTTCAAATTAGCATGACGTGGCATCTTAGTAATAGCTTGAACTCTAGTTGGATCAACTTCAAAGCCCATACGAGAGATAATGCCACCTAATTTTTTTTAGATGTAACCCAAAAAAACATTATGGTCAAGACACATTTTCTATTCATGAGGCCTTTAAAATATTCTTCACAACACTTCTAGATGCTTTGTACAAGTTTTAGATTTTCCCAAAATGTCATCAACATAGTCTTTGATAATATCGTGTATAAGATAATGAAAGATAATAATAATTACTCATTGATATGTAAATATCTATCATTTTAAAATCCAAATGGTATGAATTGATAATAGAATTTGCACCATGGAGTTGTGAGTGTTGTTTTAGTTTGATATTTTGGAGTAATCTTAATATGATTATAACCAAAGAAGCTATGTATAAGAGATATCATCTCATAACCTAGTATAGATTCAACAATCATATCTATATTAGGCAATGGAAAATCATCCTTGGGAAAATATTTGTTAATATTTGTAAAATATATGCAGATTCAGATGTTGACTAGTTTATTACAGATTGAAATAATATTAGAATTCCAACTTATAGGAAATAAGTATAATAACATATACTACAAGTAATTTTACTATCTCTACTTTGATAAGGATGGTAATACATGGATGCATATTTCTTAGCTTGTAGGTGTATGAACAAATGATGTAGTAATAAAAAAAATCTAGATCAGGCATATCATAATAGGTTCAAGAAAATATATAAATGAAATTTGTCATAAGAGAAATCATCAATTAACGTTCCTTTAGAGAGAGATCCACCAAAATTAATTACCTTAGGATCATAATACATGCCAATATTAACTTCTATCATGTCTTCCATAATAAGAGTGGATATATCATCCATAATCATGGTCAAAGGAGGTAATTGATCATTCAAATTTGAATTTGGACTCCCAGATTGACCATGTATGAAGAATCAAAATCATTCATCTCAAGTAATGACCAATGAGCTACTAAATGTGGACTCTTTAAGACCATATGCCCAATTTGTTCATCATCTTTAGTATTGATTTCAAATCTAAATGATAAGCATGGACTTTTGGACTCTTGGGCTTCCTATGAAAGAGAGATAACTTCCCTATTTAATGGTGCTTGAAATAAGTTTTCACCAATGGACTTGTATTTTTATTTACCTTTTTTTTAAATCCAAAATCACCTTAGAAAGGTTTTAACTTAAGCATCTCAATGTTTCATTTTTATTCTGACCAAGTGAGTTCACTTACTCCCTAAATTAGGCCTTAGGTTCCAATGTGTATACAAATTCATGCTTGTGGTCACCTATTAGTAAATAGTCTTTTAGGCCCATGAACTCTAAAATAACTTCTTTATTGAAAAGTCATTGAGAATGATATTGTTATATTTATGGTTCCAATTAGTAAGGTTAGGATAATGAAAGTGAATGGGAAAGGTTGGAATAGAAAAAATAATGAGAATAAAATAGGAATTGATTAGATTAGTTTTGTCAAGGTCATTGTAGATGTTATAATAGGACTCTATGTCATTGTGAAGAACATCATTGTTTAATGCAAAGGTTGAACCACTTTTAGGATGTGTGGGGACAACCTTAGGTGATTTATATCTAAGACATTATTTCTTTGAATGATTAACATTAAAAATAGTGTCTATTTTACCTTTCTCTTTTTCCACCAAACCCTTTCCCTTAAAATCATTATGGGCTATAAGTCTTTTTGGGATAGGGTACATTTTTCTCTAAAAATAAGGAGCTAAATCTTCTATATACAACTATGACTCATATTCTTGCTTCAAATATTCTTGACTGAATGATTTTCCTAGGATGAATAGAAGATGTTATTTTGGATAATATTATGTCTTCTTCTAACACCATTCCATCTAGGGCTTCTTATGGATTCAGATTACACCCTAGCTGAGCAAGGGGATTGTTTAGATCCTTTGCTCAAATCAAGTCCAACATGGGACTGATCCTAGGTTATGGGTATCCTAAAAGTGGATTAGACCTCTGAAGAAGGTTGGATTATTTATGGATCTATCACCTACTCTAAACCTAAACTAGCACCTACTTGGAAAATGGAGAGATAATTGACAAAACTTATAAAAATCATGTAAAAAGTGGTGATGCACCAATGATTTGATCACTAAAACTCACAAAAAACACACTATGAGATAATTTTCAAACCAAAGAACATTAATCTCACATAAATATTTCATAATAAGGCATTGATCAGTTATCAAATTAGCAAGATAGGGAAAATATCCACATTTAGGCTAGACAATAAACTATAAATTACACTTATAATGACCTATGAGATCTATTAATCACTTCTTTAATGTGAGAAACACTCTATACATAAACAAGGAACACACATTCACTTAACTATAGTGAATGAATTAATATAACACACTTCAATATGGCTTAGAAAATGATGGAATTCAGTCTTTATTGTGTCAAAGAGGTGTCATACTATAGATTTTGGTAGAGTTTTGTCATACTAGAAAGAGGGATAGATGATCCATTTTAAGGATTAGAAGCCTAAATTTATAGAAAAAGAAGAGAGAGAGAGAGAGAGAGAGAGAGAGAGAGAGAGAGAGAGAGAGAGAGAGAGAGAGAGAGAGAGAGAGAGAGAGAGAGAGAGAGAGAGAGAGAGAGAGAGTTGTGTATTATAAAAGGACCAATTGCTTATGATTGATTAGTACCAATTTTAGGATGCAATTGTGTTAGGATCTTATCAAGAAGGCACAATTTTAAAGGCCTTGCAAAATAATTGAATGATCACTACCCTTATCCAACTATCAAATTTTTTCTTGGAACTTCATGATATCATCTAATGATCTACTTACAAGGATTGCATCTTGGAATTGGAAGAAATGTACCACATCTACATTAGGTGGTCATCTAATCCTAAAAATGTGAACCATGATGAGGTATGACATAGGTCCACTTTATGAAAAAACTAATCTTAGACCATTGGTTTTCACATAGTCATGAGTCCATCTTTGAAATACTTATTAGACCCAAAGGATATACTATATAGATCATTAATGATAATACGTGGTGTCTAAACTATGGCCCTATTTCAACTCTCATTTTCCTCTAAGCTCAGCTCTTTGACATTTGCTTTGCTTAGGTCCATTTAAACTTCTTTGACTTTCATCAAAAATGTCCTAAGATAACTCTCACTTATTGGCTATCGATTTCCAACTCAAATTATCTACATCATGCTCAACTATCTTTATGTTAATTAGTTTTATAGATCCTTTTAACTTATTTACTCCACTCATGTCATTAGATTTGGATGTATTAATTCACATGAGTCTTTGATCTTCTACCAAGACTCACTAACTTTGGATACTTGTCCTCTTTATATTTATCATCAATATCTTTTAACCATTTTTAACATGTCTCACTTTGTTGATCTACCTATGCAAGGATGCCCATGAGCTATCAATTTTATACCAATTGAATGCACTTGTGCCACTTGTCCTTGACTCATTAACTCTTCAAATTTTCTAACTAGTTTGACTCATTTATGCCACCTGATCAAGATGTATGAATTAACATGCACTATAGATCTCCCTAGTCCCACTTTCTTTTAAATTCTTACACTCCATTAGATCATTGGTATAATTGAGAATAATCCTTTTATTTAGTGTGGACCCATCCTATTTTTAGTGAATTCACTCTATTGGATCTAGGCTTGATCATCCTGAACTATTAGATTATGTCTAACTTGTAGATATCTAAAGGCTTTAACTTGGGGACCTTTTGAATCAGTTGACTTAGCACAGATCATTAGATATTATGTGTTAGTATGAGGTTTCTCATGGACTATTAGATCTTGGACAAATTCAAAACATTTAATGACCTTTTGAACCCAAATAGTCACTTGACTTGATTAAAATTGATGTTCATACTAACATCATTTGACATCTTTATAGACATATTTGACATCCCATAAACCATTAATTTTAAGCACAGATATATTTTTTCCCAAGATTAATTTTGATGTTAGCATGAATGTCTTATGTTGTAGGTCCAACTTTAAATTACTATAAATTTAAGTGCCAAAGTCATGGAGGCACCAAATTTTCAAGAGATATTCTTGAATCTAAAAGGGATGAACCCATTTAATCCACTAGTATTGGGGGCCTTTTGAGTGAAGCTATAAAATTCTCAAGTTGACTAATCTATTCATTCTCTCATGACATCCTAATGATGGTCTAGTTAATTTGGCTAAGTATCGAAAACTTAGAAAAATATGACTAAGGAGCCAACTTTGAACACACATAATTTCCACTGTGCCTTAGTGGATGATCTAAAACTTAGTGCATAGAAACTAGGGACCAGGATGGATAAACCCATGTGATCATGTTTTTTAGAGACTACCACATGTGTGATATATGACCTCTACAAATTACCTATTTAGACTTTCTGCTACTTCCACAAAATGCTTAGACTAGGCAAAATTTGGTATGTAGACCAAAATTGGTCATCTTTGGTGACTTGGTTGGGTTGCATGCTAGATATGATTGATAACTCAGACCATATACATAAATCATGGGTCATCATATATAATTCATGGACCATTTACATTGACTACAAGGCAACCTCTTGACTTACAAAGATAGAACAAATCCCAATAATAGGGAAAGAAAACAAACTAAAAGGGAAACTAATCTAAAAAGAAAGGTAACTAAACTATTGAATGATTGTGCAATAAATAAGCACTTATTTAGAAAAAAATAAAAATTAAAATAACTAATGTGTTAAAAAACCCTTGGGTAAAAAATAATAAAAAACTATTTACATGGGACTTATCTTTCCTTAATAATAGTTTTTGAGATATATCCCATTAACTAGGATAGGAAGTTATTCACCATTCATATTTGTGAGATGGAAAGCATTATGGGATTTAAAACCAAAAACTATATATGGTCCACTCTAGATAGAATCAAATTTTGTGTGTTTTCCTGAATTGGCTCTATCCTCATCCCACTTAAGGACCAAATATTTTTCTTGGAAGCTTATTAAAGAAGTTATTCTATTAAAAGATGTCTTTGTCATTTCTTGATGGGTCTCCATAGCCAATATGGCATGATACCTTGTCTCCTCTAGCTTCATGAGCTCAGTCTATCTTATTTCCATTGGCTTAGTCTCCAAAATCTCAAGTTGATGCATTAATTCCAAAGTAAGGAATTAAAGAGAAATAGGAATTCTTTCTTCCTTACTATATACTAGTTTGTATGGAGAATTGGCAATTGATATTTTATAGGTAATCCTATCAACCCACAAAATTGACTTCAATTTGAGATGCCATGATCTCTAATTATCTTCTATAGTCTTGATGATATTCAACAAATTCTTATTGGTAGACTCAGTAATGCCATTGCCTTATGGATAATAGTTTGATGAGGAACTGAGAAAAATACAATGTTAAATTGTGCACTGGCTGATCTTAGATCCTTCAAAATCCATAGCATTATGATAAGTTATAGTTTAAGGAACCCAATATCTGGTAAGTAAACTTTCATTAAAAGTCTAAAATACTTGTTTTATTGGCTTCTTTTAATGTTACTACCTCTATTGATCTAGTAAAATAATATGTGGTAGTCAGGATCCACTCATGTCTCGAGCTTGATGGGGGGTTGATTACACCAATAAAGTGTCATCCCCATTGGACAAAGGCTTGATTAACTAAAATTTATTAGAGATTTAAGGCTGCAAGTCTCACTTTTTTAATAAACATGGCACACTATCTACATTTCTTGATCCATGCATGGCAATCACCAAATAATCTTGGCTAGTAATACCCACCTCTCATCATCTTGTGAGTTGTAATCCTAGCTTAGCAATGTCCTCCACCATGTCCATCATGTAATTTCTCAAGTAAATTTTGTGTTTGACCTATTTTTATTCATATTAGTAGTATTCCATTGATATCCTTTTTAAATAATGCATTATCAATAAGGAGAAAAGGAATTGACTGTAATCTAAAAGATCTCCTCTTTGAAGGAGTTAGATGAGAAGGGTAAATACCATCTTGTAGATATCTTACCATATCTTGGAACTAGCTAAAAGTTGAGGCCTGATCATTTACAAGTTATTGATCATTTGACACCATAACCTATTCATTAGACTCCTACAAGTCTTGGGCTAGATGTTCATAGAGTCCTTTACCTCTAACCAACTTTTTGACTTTGATATCAATGTCATATTTCATGACCTTGGTTATCCAACCAGCTCTTTTATCACTTATATCTTTTTTCCAAAAAAAATTATTTAACACGTGGATGTGCAACAATCAAATGTATCTTATTATTGGATAACAAGTACCTAAATTTTTTAAGAGACCTTATAACTAAAAAAATGTACTTATCAACAAAAGAATACCTTGTTTCATATTCTTCTAAGCCTTGACTAAAAAAGGCAATTGGATACTCTAAAGTCTTTTTATTTTATACATGAGAATACTTGATATTGTGTCAAGGTTATCATAGCTATATAAGAAGAATTATTTTGTAAAATCAAGGTTCAAGAGTGTAGGAGAACTATTTATAGCTTTCTTTATTCTTCAAAACTTTTCACTCCTTTAGACTAATTGAAACTCTGACCTTTCTTTAACATGGCTATAAGTGGCATAGCTAAAGTAATAATATTTAAAATATATCTCCTTGTGAATTTAATCTTTCCAAAAAATCTTTTAAAGGATTTCTTATGCTTAAGCAATGATAGTGCAAGAATTGATTCTATTCTGTCATGGTTTATGTTTGCTACCTTCTTTAAAATGACATGCCCAAGAAACCTACCTTCATGAACAAATAAAAAACACTTTTTTGGGTTCAAATATACTCTAAAATCTTCATACCTTTCAAACACCTAACTGAGATGAATCGTATGATCATTTTTTTTGTTAGAGAATAATGTTATGTCATATAGATAAACAAGAATAAACTTTTTGAGAAGACCTTGAAATGCCATTCCATAGTATTCTTAAAAGTGACTCCAACATTAGATAAACCAAAAGGCATATTTATGAATACAAATACCCCCCCTCCCCCCCAACTTTGTGGTGAAGGCTATTTTGTACTGGTCTTCCTCTTTGACCAAAATTTAGTTATATCCATTAGAACCAACCAATAAAGAGAACCATTTTAAACCTATAAGTAGCTATAAAATCTTTTCCATTGATGGAAATAGATAGTGATCTTTGAGAGAGGCCTTTTTTCAAGTCATGAAAGTTGACACATAGCCTTATTTCACCATTAATCTTCTTTATTGGAATAATGCTTGCTACCCAAGTTGAGTGTTTAATTGTTAATATTATGGATGACTCAATGAGCCTATGTAGTTTATCTCTCATTAGATGTTCAAACTTTTGATTTATTATCCTTTGCCTTTGTTTACATAGACTAGTCTCATCTTCTAATTCAATGGTATGTTGTGCTAGACTTGGATCAAAATATTTAAGTTCATTATACTACCATATAAATACATCTTTAAAATTTGAACATAACTTAATAAAATATTCTTTCTCTTAAATTGTGAAAACATTACCTAGCTTTAAATTTTTGGTAGTTGAAATATCTACATTTGTGTAGTGTTGCTCCTTGGTTGATAAAGAAAACTTTTATTTTCTTAATTCATCTCTCTACTAAATATATTTCTAAGGTGACCAGTTATTTACGCAAATTATTTGTCTTTAATTTCACAATCTAATCATCATACTATTGTAAATGCTTATCTTGGTTCCTTGAGAAGAATTCATCTTCCTCTTGTAAGAATCTAAAAATATAGTTTTCATCTTCAAATACTTGCCAATTGCATGGTTATTTGCAATAGAAGATATCACAACTACCTTGATGTGTGATTGGACTTTGTCCCTTTTATATTATTTAGGATACTGAATTGTGATCCAATAGTAGCCAACCTATCTATATGCTTGTTATGATTTCTTGGTATGGCCTAAATAAAAAGGCTTGAAAATTTTCAACTAGGTCTCATGCTCTATGGTTATAAGACCCAATTAGTGGGTTATTGCATATATTAAGTCCCTTTATTTGTTGAACTACTAGTTCACTATCTCCAAGGACTTGTAAGAAATTAACCTTCATCTTTATTTCCCATTGAAAACCATGCACTATGCTTCATATTCAGTGACATTATTAGAACAACCAAAATAAAACTTGAGAGAAGAGAAATAATTTTTATTAGATAGATAAATTAACATCATTCCATATCTAGTGCCATGTTTTTTTCTTAGATCCATGAAAATATAGCTACCACAATCCATTAGTAGGCTACTCATCTTTCATCAATGTTGGAATTAGTGCATCATTTTCATGAAGACAATAGACACAAAGTCCTTTTTATTCAATTAAAATTTATGGATCATGATCATGTAAATTAGAGGCATATTTATCAAGGAAAATATTTGGGACTCCATTTAGAGGTGATTCATATTCAACTTTATTATTTTTTAACACCTTATCTGAGATAACACAATTAGTGTTCACCTTGCTTGGCATATATGGTTCCAAATAAAATATTGTAATACATTCAGAACATATTATCACCTTAGTGCCATACCTAGTTTTGAATATTAGATAGGTCCAATAAACTAAAAAAATATCCTCTAATACTTGAAGTAAAATCTCTTGATAGACACATGTAAAAATAGGGAGGTAAGTCCACTACAACTACATCTTGCTTAATAATAACATTGGGGTAATATTAGATTTAAGTCTTTTATAATGCATACTATTCTTTTTTTATGAGCCATATCATTGTAATAATCCTTTGGTATTTGACTCATAGACAAGACCAAGCTTGTTTGCAATTTTTTTTGGGCATGACAGTGCTACTAGCTCCACTATCTACCATACAATTATGGACTAAACAATCACCTACTATCAAAGAGAGATAAAATGGAGGGGTCTTACTTGAATTTACATTTTTTTTATCCACATTTGTCATGTTATGTATCTATTGACTAGGTTGGTTGATTTGCTAGTTTGAATTAGCCAAGATTGATTCTTGTTTCTCAGTTGTTTCTTTAGATACCTTGAGATCTGAAAGTTCTTGAATCAGCATTTCCTTTTTCCTTAGGATGGAAAAGGAATCCCAAATGAAAAAACTAAAATTTTATTTCTCCATTTGATAAATAATGTTAAAAGGTATTCCACTAACCTTTGGCTACAACTTCTGAGCCACTAGTTATTCTCTAGTTAGGGGAATTTAGGGAACTTTTACTATCTTTGTGTTCTAAATTTTCTGTGCTAGAGGAACAACAATTTGATCTTTAACATTCTTTGATAAAGAATTAGGAACACTAGAATTATTTCTCACATCTTTATCTTCTTCAAATGATCTTATTTTAGTTCTAGTTAGAGTTTCCACTTCATCATTTATGTTGTTATTTTCACCAACTTTGTTGAACACAATGTGATCATCTAAATGCCAATTAACATTGATAGCATCAGGCTACCCTAGAACTTGTTGATTTTCTCCTTGTATTTCCATATTCATGTCTTGATATTAACCACCTTGAATAGGAAAATCTTCTTGTGTAATTTTTGGCATGGTAATATCTTGTGATACCAAAGCTTGATTTTGAATGTCATTTACATTGGAAGGCTGCAAACTTGGATCTTGCATTAAGTTATTTTGGGGAACAATGGCTTTTGAGATGGAAGGAATATGGGATCAAGGGTTGTATATGGATTATTTTGGGTTATAACTCCTTGATTTTGATAAAGTTACCTATTTTACTTGAAACCTTTATAAGGTGGTCTTTGGTTATTGAAAGATTGATAGGTACTCTAGTTTTGTTGCTAATAAGGTCTACCTTGGTACTATTGTCTCTTGAGTGAAATAATTTCATTTTTAAAATCTTGTAACATGATTTTCAAATAACCAATCTCACTAGATTTATTAGAAGGGGCTACAACATAGACTTTTGGAGATGGAATAGGGGTTATAGATGTAATTTGGGGAACTTGAGGGGGGAATAGGTCATAATTCTAGAAAAAAAGGGTATTAGAGGCCTTGGAGAAAGTTTACCATATTGAATCAAGTTGTTCTCTACTATGATAACAATCTCACAGGCATTTAGAAAGTTATTACCACCTATGGACTATATCATGACACTTATATCAAAATTATGAGCCTTAAGGAAGTACAAAAATGCATACTCTATGGATGGTCTAACTAATGCAGGGTTCCTAATCCATGTATTTCTAAACCTAAGGTTAAAGTTTGACATGAATTCATGGGGGTACCTTTATATGGTAGTTAATTGTTTAACCAAAGATAGATGATCAAACTTTTCTTCAAATTTCTTAACTAAAGCTACACCTAACTCATCCCATGTAGAAATGGAGGTCAAAGGAAGATTATTATACCCTT